>JBAWJQ010003084.1:0-113009 GCA_037783105.1 Bactrocera zonata | reverse complement strand
ATCGGTCAGTTTGTATGACAGCTATATGCTTTAGTAGTCTGATCTAAAAAATCGTTCTGTCAAATTGTTCGGAATTTGTAGCGTTGTTTTCATGGCGCACTTACATATGTACACATATTATACACTTGTACGAGGTAAACAAATTAATCGCTGTAGGGTTCTGTTGATTTTTCCTTAATCAGGATTCTAGGATTCATTGGTTGTGAAAAATACATATATCAAAGTACAAAGTACGTATGGAATGATTTAAAAAATATATATATTTGGCTAATCCTTTTTGGGGGGGTATTCTACTCTAGAAATTTGAAAAAATCGAGTTTTTGATATTCAAAAATATCTCCCTAAAAGGATTTTTCAAAACTCAAATTATTTTCAAAGTTATAGCCATTTTAGTGACGTGGCAACTAGACCGGTTGAGCGAATATCGTATAACGTAAAACTTTAAACGCGTTTTTCTCGAAACTACTTTTTTCCACACGGTACCGGCATTATCTCAAGTTCTATACATCCGATTTACTTGAAATTTTGTGTGAACCTTCTTTATATAATCCTTTATCGTTCCTACCAGGATCGTGTCAAAATTTTTGTTTTTAATATTTAAAAAAAATTCAAGAATTTCAAAAAAAAAACGTAAAAAATGATTTTTATTTTCAGGCAGTCGCCATTTTTTTTTTTTTTTTTTTTGATTAAGAATTTCTTTTGATTTTTTTTTTCAGACCACCAGGAGAGTCAGGATCAATGTCACCAGGATGCGCCATTTTTTTTACACCTGTCTCAAATGCTGGTATGGAAAACTTTTGCATTTGACAAAATATATTCACGAAATTTGGTATAAATAATTTTCTAAGGCACCAATGCAATCTTCGAAGAAATTGTTCAGATCGGCTTACTATAGCTTACAGCTGCCATACAAACTGAATAATCGTAATCTAGTGCTGGAAAAACTTTTGCATTTGACATGGATTACTGCTTAAGGCAATAATATAACCTCCGAAAAAATTGTTCAGATCGGATTACTATAGCATATAGCTTCCATACAAACTGAATGATCGGAATCAAATGCTTGTATGGAAAACTTTTGCATTTGACATGGATTACTGCTTAAGGCAATAATATAACCTCCGAAAAAATTGTTCAGATCGGATTACTATAGCATATAGCTTCCATAGAAACTTAACACATATGTGTTACTAAAAGAAATGCACCTGTGAAGGGGATATTAGCTTCGGAGCAGCCGAAGTTAACGTTTTTTCTTGTTTTTACTTATTTCATTAAGATTGTTTAAATATAATATGAATGTAATAAGAGCTTACCTGATGCATTAAGAATAACGCTAGCTGCATGCCATCGGTACGTGATGATAAGCGGCCCCCAATACTTTTTCCGCAATCAACTTTAATCGGGCCTAATGGATAATTAGATGGAAGTGTAATCGTAAGTTCCGTTCGTACATCATCAATGAAATACGTTGCTATAACTTCTCTTGTTGAATAATGGACGGACACCTTTATAAATGTTTACATATTTAGTATAAATATTGATTTATTAAAAATTAACATTATACTTACTTGCATATTTTCATGTCTCTCTTTATTAGCACCTATTGCTTTTAACTCCTCTTCGCAGATTAAAGGTGAGACATAATTAATAGTCAATTTATCTACAAAAGCTTTTTGGCGGGATGGGGAAACACTCCACCACTTCCGAACTACTGCTGGTAATTTTTTCAAAACTTCGATATATAAATGGCAAGCATACCTTTCAAGAGTTAAATTTTCATCTATAAAAATAAAAAAATAACAATCAAATGCCAGAAAAAACATTTTCTTATTCTGTTATTTAAGTTTATTAAGATCATCAAATTTGTAAAATGTATTCAACATTTGATAAAATTCCTAGTGTAATCGAAATTCAACTGGACCCAGTTAAGAAACTAACCGTTTCACAAGAACTCGAGGCCGCGAAAGCATTGCTGCATCAACGAAAAACTCAGTGCGCCTCCATAAAACATAAATACAAAAGACCCAAACGGGCGCCACTTTTATATGGATACAAATTCTTTTGCGTGTGCCCACAGTACAACCCCGAATATGCCTGTAAGCATACCGGTAGCGTAATAATTGACCGTGATGTTCTTACCAAAGAGGAACATATGTGTTACTTATCCACCCCGCGAGAAAATGTGGCTGCACCTCGAAAAAGACCTAGATATTACCAAAAAAAGATTATTATGCCAAATTGTACGACACGTATAGAGCAATTGGCTATGCCCGATGTAAAGCGCGTACGTTATACACTAGACGTACACAAGAGTTTCCTTAGAAAACGACAAATAAAGTCGTTAAAACATCATTTGGATCACAAATCTAAAGTTGTGTCCTATAGCATAAATACAGCGCTTTCTTATATTGAAGAAGAAAAGCGTTTAGAAAGAGTTGCTAAAGAGTTGCAGAAGCGACAATGTCGCAGACTCAAAAAGCATATACTTCGTAAGCAGCGACGTCAAATAAGGAAGATTATTTGTGTGTTATTTGAGGAAATGAGAGATTTTTTACTTAACGACCAGTTTTTGATTGATGAGCGGTCAACTCTTTGCGCAGTTATATTGGAGCAAATTAGGAATTTTACAGGTATGGAAATTCTAAAACTTCCTATAAATAATAAACTCTGTTTTTAAAATGAAAATATAATGTAATAATATATTAATTTATCGACTGATCTCCTGCATCAAAATTCTTAAAATATAATTATTTTCATTAAATTTTTAAAACTTAGATAATGAGTTCTACACCACAAGTAACCTAAGAGAATATCAGCAAGTCTTAGCCAACAATCTCACAGTATGGATAAATAAATTTATATCTAATCTCAACATACATCTGGCGCCGCCCCCAGTATTAACTGAAAACTTAGAACCTGATACCTTTTTGCCTGTCAAAGATTATATATCATGTTCAGAATTGGTTGAGAGTGAAGAATACCAGACGGAACAAAATATTTATTTTTCTGCCGAGGATGAAGAAGATAATGATTTTTTATATAATACTGAAGACACAATAACTAATACAAACCATTAAGTTGTTTCTGGGAAAGACGATTGAAAATTTCACACGATAGAAATTTACTGTCATGGTTTTTTAAAACTTCTACTGGCATCGCCCGTATAACAAAAAGCAAAAATTTCTGAAAAATAAGAATCATTAAAAAAAATTAATCCAACAAGCACTGAAATGGAGGAGCATATTTTTATATTACAAATAAATAAATCACATCACAATGGAATGTACGGTTGTTCTAAAAATGCACTTCGTTTTAAATTGTATCAGAAATTTAAATAATGTGACTTTAATAATAAATCGTTCTTGTTGTTTCTCGTATTATTTATAAAAGGTGGTTAGTGAGATTTATAACCTTTTATCTAATCTGATGTAAAATTAAAAAAGAAGTGATATTTTTTGTCTTAGTTTGCCACCTTAAAAAAGTATGTTTAAATGTTGTTTGGTAAGTTCTGTAATCATCAAATAAATTTTACGTTCAACTGAATTTCATGGTCGTAGGAGTTTTGTAGCGAACGTAATAAAAAGGTTTCGGCCGCAGTCTTTCGAAAAAATATTAACAGAGATACTTTTCGAAAAGGCTCTATTTTTGCAAATTTTCATTTCTAATAAGATGTGATTCATCTGCTTTACGATTTAGTAATTAACGAAATCAGCTTTAGGGGTAGTAAGAAATAAAAAATATGGATTTTTGATGGAGAATGAGCGGGATTATCATTCATTTTCACACTGTCGGTAGGAGTTCTTATAATATTTGCTAGGCGAATTTGGTTGTTGTAGTTTTAGTGGTATATATTAAACTTATTAGAGGGCGGGACCAAATTTTTGCCCACAGATGCCCAGTGCCACTGCGATCGCATGTGCTAAATTAGAGTTTTACAAGTATATCTTAATTTACTGCTTAGTTAGGGCACTTTATTTAGGTTTTCGGTTAAAGGCGTTTTGTTGGCGTGGCAATGGTCCAATTTTATACTCAAGTTACAGCTTGCACGGACGGAAAAAGAATCCCGTATTTCAACTTGTCATCCTGGTATTTACATATATATATATAACCGTATGTGTGTATCTTGATAAGTTTTAGGTGATACATACAGCCGTTATGTGCTGAACACAATGACGGCGACAGACTGCAGCAGCACGACAGTGAACTGAAAATGGCGCTGTGCATCCTACTTCATGAACATTTGTAAGAAGGCAGCAACATAACAATGGCCGGCATGTACACAAGACAACACAGCTGTCCATTTTGCATGTACACAATTTCGTTGTGGCCATCCTAATACCTTGCACTCAATGAAATTTTAATATTTTGTTCAAAGTGAAATTTTTGTGCAAAAAATAAGTAAATAGGTAATTATTTTTGTTTTAAATTATCAATTGTTGTTACAAACGATATAAAGAGCTATTTTATGCTTTTATTTGTAAAATAACGTCAAGTTTGTTAGAGCTGTGAATAATTTTACATTTTACATATTAGTGGCATCACCACTCTACCTCATCTCTCCACCTTCAGTTCTACTGTCAACTCTTCTATCGTCCTACTGTCGTTGGCAAATATAGGAATATATTGAAGTTAGCGAGAGCGACAACCGTCGGCCTGCAATCGTGTAGTCGTGCTGCTGTCAAAATAACTGTGTCCATAAGAACGTGTGTATTTTAATATTTGACAGATGTCGTTTGCAGTCTGTCGCCGACATTGTGTTCACCACTTTAGGTAAACAAAACTATTATACATGTTGCAAGAGTATACAAATTACAACAACAAATACATACGTCGACTCGAGCTATAGCTATGTAAATGCGCACTGTTCCGTCAGTCTCGAGAGAGACTTGCTTGCTGTGATCATTTGGCTTTCTGCTTTTAAAAATGCGATGTTTGTTATAAAAAATGTTTTCCGGAGCCAAAAGAGCTATTGCATAAGCACCCCTGACTACACAACGGTATAACACGCTTCATATGAATGTATATCTTTGCAGTTCCAGTTTATGAAGTAATATAAGAATCATTTTGCATAATATTTACCTCGAAAAATTTGTTTTCATAAAGCCAAGAAGTGTATATATTTCGTATATTGAGTGGAGATTTAACACAGGTATGTATTATGCAGTCCCATATCAAGAAATAGCTAAATCCCATTTCAACATCAATAGGCTCGAATTCATCTATTTCAGATATTTTGAAACTATATAATGAATCAAAAATAATAATTAATTCAAAATTAATATTACAACATTATATAATTACCTGAATTCTGATATATATTTATTAACAAAATTAAGTTGAGAAGTTAAAACCCCTTCAAATAACTTTAAATAATGCTGGGTTTTTCCACTCTTACTCAAGTTGTCATTTAATGTGTTAACATTCTTAATGTCTTCAACAACATAGGCATGTGTTAATTCATGCAAAATGTGATGGCAGGTCTTTTTTAAAAAGATGTTAGGGTTAAAGAAGTTTTTGAGCAAAATGTTGAAAACATTTTCCGTAGATGTGGTTCGACTATGCTTGCAAAACTATATAAAATATTAATTATATTAATTATCAATGAAATATAACGAATACTTACGTTGTAAATGACATCAAAATCGGAAAGTATTATTACTCTTTTTAGTTCCCTAAAAAACACCATGAAGTATTCGGGTGTGAACTTTTCTGAAAATAAAAAAAATTTTAGCTTTTCATGGAAAGCAAGGATCTAGTTATTTAACAATTTGTGTAAGTATGTAAGTCAAAGTTGTTAGTGTGCACCAAAGTGTCTTTCTTTTGTAAACCTTAATCAATGACTCATACACTAAACATTAAGTTATGTCACTTTATAAATTTTCATGAAAGCATGGAAAAAGTTTCAAAATATACGGCAATGTACGAAACACAGTCGAAGTTCCACTTACAGCGAGATATTACTTTAAATTCTCCATGTGATTTCTCGCAGCTTTAAATGTACATACATATATACACTTTACCTATTATTTATTTATCCTTTTCGAAGATTTACTATTTAAAATTGTAAATCCAACTAAGCTTTTGTACTCTAAAACGTACGTATTGGCAGTAGAAGTGGCTGTAGCGACAATGTCTAAAATTCTGAACATACATAAATATATATTTATATTTGTATTTCACACTCAAGTTTTCGAGAAGTAGTAACATGTGACTGTAATCACTATTTTTTATTGAGCAGTAACTAAACTACAGAAACAAAAAAAATGCCGACCATGGAATTGTAACTGACCTTTTTCACCGTTTTCAAAGATCGAAGATGTTTCATTAATATTTTGAACAGAGTATCCGATATTTACGGTAATAGATTTCGTAGACTTAAGATAGCATACCTTAAGGGACACTATTTTTTCAAAGATTTGCCCCAAAATGTACTGTACCATCTTTCTTAAAAATTTAATGCCATTGGTATATTTATTTAGATTTGCGATACTTAGAATACCAAGGAACACATGTACAAAGATATCTGAATCACTTACATATGAGAGAATTGAGAAATAACTTTTAATTTATGTATTTCGAATAGTCAGATTTTGTGACAGTAATGAAAACGCTTCCACAACAACCCTGAATAACATAGATACGTTAATGAGGCGTTTTTACAAAGTAAACTACGTTATCTAACCACGCTTGTAATTTTCAATTTTCGCTGTGCAAAATTTACCTTGTAGATGTAAAAGATCAAAAAACGATTCGAATATTTTGCAAATTGCATCTCTTGAAAACAACGACTCCCATTCATCTACCATATCTTTCAGCAATGCGGTCGAACTACGTTCCTTCTCGCCTTTTATAAACTCTAGGAACGTAGAAAATAGCTTACAAATATTAATCGTAAATAACGCCAACTGTAACGGAAAATACAGCTATAAAAAATTACAATACAAACTGCACATGTTTACAAAACAAACCTTTGGATTTTCAATGTTTTCGATCGATTTATGTACGCTTGGTACCCAAAAACCTAGTCCAATTATAATGTTATCCCAGTCTTTAGCACCTAGACTCAAAGGTATTTTTTTAAGTATTTCTGTTAAGAGTCGAATGTATTCATTTAGTTCAATAACGGCCGCGTACTCAAGCTCATTTATTTCTCTAAAAATATATTCAAAGTAATTATTTTATTTACATACACTATGGTAAATATAAAAAGTAATAAGTCTTACACTTTATTTTGTATATAAAAATTTTCATTTATTGATCGAACAGATTCCAACAACTGCTTAATTACATTTCTGTCACTGATCCTTAATTCATCACAATTAAAATTATTTATTACAAGACAGCGCAAGGCTGCACATTTTATCCAAATATCTGTTGATTTTGCACAATCAAAAATATTGCTTACGGTAATGCTGCGGTAATTCAGGCGCGGAGTTTGATACTAAAACGAATTGAAAATAAATAAATGTTGCATTACATACATACCTAAATTATATTATAAATATAGCAACCTATGAACATTAGGATGGGTAAACAAAAATCGAATATTTTTTTTCGCTTGGCCCTGTGAAAAATAGATCATTAGACACCTCTAAGAAAATCTGTCCAAATATGAGCTCTAATTGTAACGGACAATTTTCTATTTTTTTCATATTATCTGAAAAAATCAACCAACTACTTGAAAAGTATCTTGTTTTATTTATTCTATAAAAAATTTTAAACTCTAATAAAAAGGTATCTTACGATTTTTCATAAGCCTAACCGTTAATTTTATAACTCAATGAAAAAAATGTTCATAAATCGGAAAGTTCGTAGTTTTGTAGAGAATTTACTGCTCTAAAAATGGTCCCTTATAAGATCTTTATCATATTCTCGTCAAGGCGACTCCCTATCGGCGACTTCTTTAATCTGCTGCTGGAGAAAATAATTCGGTACAATCTTTTATAAGAGTGTACACAGCTATGGCGTATCATCGGCCTCAACACCAGCGCCATTAGTTCTGCTTTCTCCAGACTGGACAAGGAAACAAAGCAGATGGATCTGGAAATGAACGAGGACAAGACGAAATATCTCCTGTCATCAAACAAAGAGTCGTCGCACTCGCGACTTGGCTCTCACGTCACTGTTGATAGTCATAACTTTGAAGTTGTAGATAATTTCGTCTATCCTATACACTATTGTCTTAGACAATATTTCGTGGTAATTTCCTAAAGATATCCCGTCAATTGAAAAAGTTTTCCATACAAGGACTTGGTTACGATCGTTCGGTATCGGTGATTCCGATTAATGAGTAACGCGTTCAAAATTTCAGATCGATATATCAAAAACTGAAGGACTAGATCGCGCATATATATACAGACACGCGGACAGATGAATATGGCTGAATCGACACAGCTCGTCACGCTGATCATTTAGATATATAATTCATATACTTCAGGAGTCACCGACATTTTTTGGTGTTACAAACATCGTGGCTAACTTATTATTCTTTGGTCAGGGTGCAAAAAAGATTTTCTAATTTGAGAAAAAAGTTATGTCAATAATGTCGCGCTCAGTTTAAATAATTTAATTTGAATAGATTGTATAGCCAAGGTTAATATACTACCAACTATAAGGGTATAAGTTGTACCATGTTACTACTGATTATATTTACGCAAAGCTAATCATATAACAAGTAAGGAAAATCTAACATCGGGCATAACCTATATTTTTATATTCGAGCAATTCACAGGGCCTTAAAACAGCTACATATTTTGAGGAGTAAGCCAAACTTTATATCCTTACTATGGTTTGCAACTCTACACAGTTGAAGGAAAACTAACGCAACTCAATATCAAAACATTCAAACTTCTTTTGCAAAGAACATTTAACTTCTGAACAAGAAATAATCTAAGGTTTTATTGATAATTAAATGTCAAAAAAATACTTATTTGACAACTATAGGTTTCACATATTGTGGATCATCGTATTTGGGACCACTGATTTAAAACCCCAATGAGTAAAGAGGAGTAAAACGCTTCAATAAATTGGTGTGTATGAGAAGGAAAGCGATATTATAAACTCGGTTATAGCCGAGTAAGCGGTGTAGAAGATGAGAAGGAGCTAGAAATTTTTTTTGCCATTTTGAATGATTTACATTTAGTACTTTTAGAAATATTCATATCCTAGCCTATTACACGTGTGACGTCCATTTATTATAAAGTATTAAACCACAAATGCTAATACATACTTCGTTGCTCTAACCAAATTACAGTTTTGTATCTTAATTGGTGGCCAAGTTATAGCATTTTATATGTTTTCGACCAATATTTTCAACTGTCAAAAATCTGTCAAATCTTCGCTGTTTTTGGGATGTCGCCATGATTTTTTTTTATCTTTTTTTTTAAACAGCCCTTGGCCGGATAAAATCCGGGTCAATTCCGGTGCATAGAACCGTGGGAATAGATGCCACCATGGAAAAAAATGATCATGTCACCATGATCACAATTTCCGACTAAAAATAGTTAGGTATAGTTCCTAGTATATAAAAATAAAGTTCGGTTGATCTGAAGTTGAATTCAACTGAGTGGAGTTTTATAAATAAACATCGCATAATTACTCTAAAAGTTGGTCGAAAAATTAAATTATATAAATATGTACCTGTAAGAAATTAATGTAAGCTGATAAAGCGTCTTTAGCAATAAGATGTTTGAAAAGTTCCTCGTTAAAAACGATTGATGCGCTTTCTTCGAACGGCAAATATCGGTGATGGTAAATTAATATGTGTAAAGAACGACAATACGATATATCGTCAGCTTCTATAGCATTTCGAAGAAGAATCTCATGTACTTTTTCCGATAGAATAGATTCATTTTGAATCAAAAATTTAATTTGATCCTGTACTTCTTCAATCCAAATCTTCAGAGCAACACATTCCTGCAAAATTAATATTGTTAAATGCAAAATCATCAAATATCAACTGTATTTTAAAGTACATATTAACAATAGCATGTCATTATAATATTAATCTAATAACACAGAGGCTTACCACCCTATTACGCATCTATAATTGCGTGTATACGGCTGGCATTCGACAACAGAATACCAAATTCCTCCTTACTTGAGAATATAGTCAACATACCACAGACAATTGAATATATTATCGAATACTATCAGCAATTAAAACATAAGAGTGTAAAAATTAGGAAACAGCTCAATAGCAGTTTACTTTACTTTTTTGTCACAATGTATGTAGTATATGGAAGCTGCGGTAATTCATGGACCGATATCGCACATTTTTGTCATTAAAATACCTATTGTAGCCCAATATTATACTACATTCACATATATGTATTTTGCTAAGACTGACATATTGACCGATATAAATGGCATAAAGCCAACCGGAAGTTTGAAATTCTTATTTAATTATGGGGGCTGGAAGCATTTTGATCAGATCTGTGAAAGGTAAGGAGGAGAACAAAGACTTGTTCTCAGGAAGGTTGGTTGATTTAGCTTTAAAGGTTTGAGAGATATGTATGCATGTATATGTTGAGTTCGATAGGATAACTTGTATGACAGGTATGTATACCATATGCTATAGTTGTTCGATATTTTCGGTTCCGGCATACCTATGTACGTGTGCCAAAGTTCAGATCGATATCTCAAAAACTTCGTGTATTATATATACAGACAGATGGGTTTTTTATATGATAGAAACAAAGTTTACGGAAAAAAAATTTCTTTTTTTTCTTAAATAAATAAAAAAAAATATATAAAAAAAAAAATCGGATCACTCCGAGATTAGCAGGGATAGTTGTCAAATTAATTGAAGTTTTTTTAAGGAAAAAAAATGGCGAACTTCCAAAAAAAAAATTACGATTTTACTTAAAAAACCGGTTATTTTATATAGTTGATCGTGTTAAATTTTTTTCGTGTATTTTTTCGAAAAGTTCATTCAAAAACCAAAATTAAAAACAAAGGTCCCAAAAAGTCAATTTCTACAAAAGTTATGGCTATTTGAAAATAAAAAAGCCATTTTTTAGCAAAAAAAAATAGCAAAATTTATAACTTTTTGAAGTTGGACAAAAAATGTTGAAAAAATTCTCAAAAATTTTTTTCAAAGGGTAGAAAAGAATGGATAAGTTTCAGCAAAATCTAAAGGGATCCGGGTTCAAAAGTGTTCGATTTGGTATGAAATACCCAATATATAAACGATGCAACAAACAAATAAGTCTTACCTGAGGTTTAATGTTTAGAAGACTTTCTGCAGCAGATATAAAAACTATACAATTGAGCAATTCGTGATATAATTGGCGATTTATTATGCTCATTTCTTTACAATCATTTTCTTGTAATCGTTTGATAATATATACGTTCAGAAGTGATCTCTGTAAAATTATGATTATAGTCTGAAGTTCTAAACATTCATAGTGCACTTCTACTTTTGTGGAAACTATGCCATTTAGGGCTTCCATAAATAAAGTATAATTTTTCAATTTTTCGTGCATTGCAGAAATGTCTGTAGTCGTAGTAAACATATTTATTAGATTATTTAGAGCAGTATGTCTCAATTGAGATGTAGTGTATTTGGCAGTACTGCGGAATATATAACGAATTATTAAATCTGCACTTTTTGATATATTTGACAAGGTAAGCGTGTTCATCATTCGCAAATTTGAAATGCAATGTAAAGTTGTCACTTCATTTACGATATGTTCATCGCATAACACACTTTCCCAACATTTGGATAGCTCAGAAAATGTTTCTTCCTTAAGGGAATTATTTGCTGACGATTTAATCAGAAACGAAAATAGTTTAATGAATGATTTTGTTTTTGTTTCAATAAAAACACTTCCGCATGAAAATATCTTCGGCAGCACTTTAGAAATAATTTGGCCACATAATTCAATCAGCTCATTGTTGTCATCTCTTTCAAGAGGCTCAAAAATTATGCTTAGCAGTTCATCCAATGAGGTGGAACCAATGAAGAAATTACCATTGTCATTTTGTAGAAACAGTGTTTGCAACCAATTAATTTTTTCTTTCGACTTCTCAAGTAATGCTTCTCTTGTTATATCACTTATTATTGTCCTGACATCTGGGCTGGATAACAATATATCTTTCCGTTTTCCAATTTTCAATGGTTGCAACAATAAACGCTCAATAATCAAAATTTGCATATGCCTAGAAGATACCTGAAAATAGAACTCATGCTTGTTATCAAATTAATAAAAAAAAATTCTAGAACCACTTACGGAGATTAATCTATTGTTGATAAAATCGAATTGTTGATCACCGTCCAAGTAATTTAAAAATTTGAAAATATTTTTGGCAATATCAACGTAAAGATGTTCATTCGCCATAGGTATTAAGTCAATAAATATTTCTAAAGATTTTGTAACATCGACGTTGTTTGTGATATTTATATGGAATTTGGTATCGGAAAATAGATCCATAAGTAACAACAGGTGTTTTAGGCAAGATTCACATTCTTTACCAGAAATTCGTTTTAAGCAATGATTAACTAATTCGGAGGCTAAGCCTTTTAATTTACCCTTATTTCTATCTTTTTCTTCAATAGGTAATAATAAATCCAACTTATTACTTAAGCCTTCTTGATTCAATTTAACTAGACTTTGGAAGATGTCAATAATCCCCTCGGGATAATGTTCTGTATCAGTAATTAGTGAAGTTACCAAATCAAATATCGAATTCCAGAATTCCTTTAAAAGATATGCTTCTATCTGTTCATTATCTTCACTTTCTATTTGAATGTCAGCAAACATTTGAAGAGTTGAATCGAAAAATGTCTTACAATAATTCATTACATTTGCTCTGAGTAACCATTTTGTAGGATCAATTATGTTTTTATGTAAAACTTCCAAGGTATTTCGTTGCTTCTCATCAAACGATATTTCCATACTATTTATCTTATTTAATACCAGCTTTAAACAGTCAAAATATGAATTCAATACAGTTAGGTGATCTGTTCCATTAGCCTTAGGAGTTTCAGAACAAAAAACATTTTTCAGTTTTTCTAGAAACAATTTCATAAAAATATACCAGTCGAAATTATTAATACGAATTGAGATTAATGCTGAACAAAATGGTAACATTTTAGGACAGATGCTTTCATAGTTATTAAAGAAATTATTTTGAAGCAAACTCCACAGCTTGTATTCAACCGAATTGCTGAAGTCCAAATGCATGTACCTACAAAGAGAGTAAATTTAGTATTCAAATATTAGTAAATATATTTATTGATTGATTAATATAACTTAAGAACCGCTTTCTAATATTGTTTTCATTAGTTGTCTTTACTGATTGGGCAATAATATTCCCTATTTTAAAGTTCATTTTAAGTATTAACACTCTCATCTCGCTGGAAAAATTAAATTAATTGTTTGGCTCATAAACTTCAGCATTCTTTTTATCGATTATTATATAATATATTTTAAGTTGTGCGCACTTCAATTGAGAAACAATTTAATTATTCAAGAAAAACAAAAATATTTTACTCAAGTAATATATGTATCTATGTGAGTAATGTGTTCTATTTGCAATTGGAGTTAAGCTCCTTCTACAACAGACGTATATGCTCTTTTATATATAGATTGTGACAAAAAAGCACCCGGAAAATGTAATTAAATTCCCCGGGTTGCGATTTCTGCAATGGATAAAAATATCGAACAACGAATTTATCTCAAATTTTGTACTTCTAACCAAATTTCATGTGCGGGATAGTTGTGAATGTTGGAAAGGGCTTACGGTGATTCAGTTTTATCAAAAACAAAAGCCTACAAGTGGTACAAAGCCTTCAAAGACGGTCGGGAGATCGTTGAAGATATGCCTCGTTGGACCTCTTCAAGTGAAGAAAAAAAAAAAAAGAATGGGTGCTTGAAAATCGTCAGGCAGGAGTTAGGGGGATGGCAATAAAGCTCAACAACTCTCGCGAATAATTTTGGGTATAAAACGCGTTCTTGCTCGACTTGTCCCGATAAAGCTTTTTTCAAAAAGAGCATCATAAACAAGTCTCTTTGGACATGCTTGATCGTGCTAATTCCGATCCCACATTCATAGAGAGCATTACAACTGCCGATAAGACATGTCAACAATCATCGAAATAGAACCCATTTTCAGTCGATCGAAGAAATAAAACAAAATTCACTGAAGGAGCTGATGGCCATTCCCAAAAGTGTTTATGAAACTGTTTTGAGGACTAGAAAAATAGTTGCATAAGTGTATTACATCTGGTAGGGATTACATAAAGGCGACAAAATAAATATTGGTTAATAAATTAATATTTTGCGTTTAATTTACAATTTACGGGTACTTTTTGTCACAATGTATATATGTTTATATCTTTTTGTGTTCTTTTTTTTTAGTGTTACTTCTTATTCTTATTTCTAAATGCCGGAAATTATAATATATTTGAACTTACCAATCAGCGTAGGTTGACTGTACAAGTAATATGCACTGCCATATATGTAGAGATAATATCCGATCGCTTTCATCAATTCCAGCAAAACATATTTCAATAATATCCTTTTTCCGTTCAGATATTATGGCATTTAGAGATGTGTTTAAAATCATATTATGTATTGCTTTGAACCACGCTCTCCTATAAGAATATATACATATATTACATAGACATTATTACAGACGAAAAATACAGCCTTTTAAAATATGTACTTATATATTTCATTTGCCAAACTAACAACAACTGCATTCGATTCGCCAAGCATAACTCTCCAGCTAATCGAACAAACTATACCAAATGCTCAAACAAAAGGACTGCACTTGTAGCGCAATCCTGCGCTAACATATCTTCTACCACTTAGATTGAAGATGTAAATTCCACTACGTTAATGTTGTTTCTTTCACATGTCAATTTTTTGATAAGAGAGGAGAAAAATAACCAACCGAAAACAGCGAATATTAAATACTGGAGGAAATTCGTTTCAATTGATTTCAGAAGTTATGTAATTTTCATCGTTTTCAATCGTTTATAAACAGTGAAAACTTCAAATATCAGTTTCTCCTCTTTCATTTTTGCTTTGCGATGTAGATGAAAGACAGTATCGGTAACAAAGTACTCCATGTAATTGGGGTTTAAATTTCTTCAGCATCCACGCTTTCCAATGGATTTATTTACCAATTTTTTTTTCTATTCTCAAACCCTAAAGAAAATGCCAGCTGAAGAAAAATTAAGTGGCTGAGGCATAGATCTACTTTGAAACAAAAGACATATAATTAGCCTAGTTATAGCGAAAGTAGTCGTGATGTCGGCAATTTGAGCAGCGTAAAATAAAGATGTAAGATAGTTTCTTAAACCAAATTTGACTAAAATGTTTCGGTTATGATAGGAGATTGCAATCAAAAGTACGCTATTCTGCCTACTGTAAAATTTAATTCAGAAGCGGACGTTTTATATCAATTTACTGACATAATGCAATATGAAAATTCTTACTTACCTTGTTAATTTATTGCCATTTCTTCCACAGTTCCAAAAGCTCTTAAACTCTATAATGGAACGTAATATATTGTGGGACTTTGAAGACAAATCTGCGGTGTTTGTTTGCTCAGTAAAAAAAGCAAGAAGTTCGAGGCTTCCGTAAACTTTATTATAGCCAAACGCATAAATGTCAGTACCTTTTTTGCTATCTGACGATTCTGAAAGATTATTAAATATGTATTCTAGTATCTCTGATTGGCAATGTAAACAGACTTCCTTAACGCGGTCTGTTTTGGCATTGAAAATATTGAAGAAGCTGGCACGAGCAATATTAGCAGCTGGAACGTAATTATCAAATTGAGAACAGATCCAAACGGGTACTAATTCTTTTAAATATGGGGCTATCATCCGTTTACATTTCGATGCAAGCATTTTTTGTACTTCCTGTGTAAGTTCGCGTATGTTATGTATCGGATCATATGCAAATTCAAGGTAGATTTTAGTCCAAAGTGGTAAAATTACCACAAGTTCCTCGACACTCGTCTCATTTATATCATGAATCAGCTCTTCCAAAGCCCTTTTTTTAGTAGTTGGATCTTTTTTATTGAGCTTACGAATTGCATTATGAAGGCTTTTATTAGTTGTGCAATCAGAAAAATGCGCTATTTCATTTGATCGATTGATTTTCTTTGATTGTGTGGGAAATCCAATTCCAGTTTGGGTACCAAGAAGTTCTGCACTGCGACTGCTGCTGGAAGGCTAAAATTATAAAACAATTTTTTGTTTTTTAACTTAATAATGCATGCATAATCGAATAACATAACAAAAAAAAGGGATACTAATTAAGTTGTTGATATACCCATATCAATTGCATATTCCATGAGGCATGTGTCAACATTACCTCACCTAATAATAGGTTGTCATAAAAGTCTTGCGTATTTTCGCTAGTTGGCGCTGAAAGCCCATAGTTCTAGTTTTATTCGTCGCATCGGGTCATGCTATACCTTTTTGGAAAGCTCATTTTACGCGCTAACACGTGTTTGATTGATTTTAAGTTCGTGAGTTATAGCGTTGCAAACATGGAGCAAAATAAAGAGAAAATACGGCATATTTTACAGTACTACTACGATAAAGGCAAAAATGCATCTCAAGCCGCCAATAAAATTTGTGCAGTTTATGGACCCGATACAGTTTCCATTTCCACCGCACAACGATGGTTTCAACGTTTTCGTTCTGGTGTAGAGGTGGTCGAAGATGCGCCACGCTCCGGAAGGCCTGTCGTCGAAAATTGCGATAAAATCGCTGAATTGGTCGAAAGAGACCGGCATAGTAGCAGCCGTAGCATCGGTCAAGAGCCATTTCAATAAATTCAATAAATCATTCAATAAAAATACCGTCAAGACTTTTTTGACAACCTAATATTTTGACATATGCCCTTTGGTCCATGATGCCTTCAATTAAGCGAATTGGAGCAAGACAACAATGTGAAAAACAACCCCATACCATGATTTGGCATCGTTAAGTTTAACGGTTTTTGTGGTAAACCGGGGATTATATTCTAAGTTAGGGGGACGTTGGACAAAGTTCCTAGAGCTTGTACTACCAAATAACTCAACTTTGGATTCGTCTGACCACAATATGTTTCGCCATTTAGACACGGGTATGGCTCTTTTGCACATTGTATAGGGCTTCCTCTTTTTTTAATAGGGGTCTTTTCGTGGAGTTCTAACAAATAATTTGTTCTGCTCCAAATGCCTACGAACAGTTTCAGTATTAACTGACAAATTTAGTTCGTCATGGATGCTCATGGCTGAAGCAAAAGGATTAATTTTGATTATCTATCGCGTATTATATTGCGATCGTCTGCAGTGAATGTTTTGCGCTTTCGTCTACGAGTTTTATTTCTTTTTCTATTATTTAAAGCATTTGCTATCATTTGAGGAGAGCATTTTATGATTTCTTGTAAGTTTTTCCTAGTTTTCCCAATTTTTTTATCGTTTTCCGCTTTTCCTCTGTACAAAGATTTCCTCTATCCCCTGGAGAAAACCCCAATGATAAAATAAAATAATAACTAATTTAAATTGCTGCTAGATTATGGAACTATACTTACTTTTCTGATTTTGTGAATATTTTTTATGTTAAGGTCTATTTTGAAAACGAGATTTCTAACACTCTTATTATTTTGTGGAAAGCAGTAACAAGTGTCTCCGAGAACTAGCACAGCAGAAGTAGAATCCCGTTATGTGTACCGTTATTGTTTAGCGTCATTTACATGTGATTTAAAAAAGTTATGCAGCCAAACACATTTTTCATATTGGCATTCCTATTATTTTGTGGACAACTGTATATTCGAACTAATCCCTCAGTTTTGAAAATTAGCATACATAGATACTTTTCTCCCCAAGAAGCTGCTCATTTTTCGGAACAACCGATATCGGTCATAGAAACTGACGTGTTGTATGAAAAGCTTTTTTGACGAGATATCTTCAAGAAACCGCACAAATTGTTTAGATAATAACTGTAGAATATAGCTTTCATACAATCTGAACGATCGGAAACAAGTTCTTGTAAGTAATATTTTGTATCTATGAAGGGTATTATAGCTTCGGTGTAACTAAAGTTACTGTTTTTTCTTGTTCTTACTTTTTTTGATGTGCTGAAATGGATATACGAACTTTTTGTTAGGAATATGTAACTTATTTTAGGAATAAATTAATATTCCTATTATAGATGTATGAATGTTAAACTTAGATAAAGTACAATTAATTTATAATTAACTTTACAAAAATATAACAAAACTGTTTTGTAAAATGTCTAAAAACCAATTATTTGGATAATATATTTTCGTTTGGATTTTTTTTAAGAACGCTGTTAACTGAGGAGTAATAGATAGTTTTCAAAGTAGTCCGCAAATCAGAGCAGTAAAATATTTGTCGTGTTTGCATTGAGAGAGAGCGAGTAAGATAATCACACCGACGTATTTTTAAAGAGGGGAAATAGTTACTTTTTTACCGAGGCAACAAAAGTAACCAATCGGATAACGAATGCATTATTTACTGATAACCTTTCTGTAACCAGTTAGCTAACTTATATCCGTCTTGTACGGAGATTTCATACCGATCGACCAGTATGACTACTTTAATCTATTAATATGGTATTATTATTTAATCGGTGAATTTACTAAAGTTGCGCTAGTCATATACACAATTGCTAAATACTGAACACCATACGGGAAAAATTATGAAAGATCATAGTTACACGAAAGCTTCGGGTAGAATACTCAATTAAACCTTGTACTGATTCACACACAACTTTCCTCTTTTTCCTTGACAACTCATACTCTAACACAGTGAAGAAAGCAAAGGGTATTTCAGAATTAACGCTTTGCTTTTAGTGATAATCGCGCCTTTGCCTGGCAAAACGTATAAGGATGAGAGTTGCTAACAATTTGCGTCACTTTGCTGCATTTCGACAAAAGCATGCACCGAACTATTTTTAACGGCTGCCAGAGTACTTTCAGCAGAATTAAATACATTTGTACCTTCGCGGTAACTTTACAAAATTTCTGTGATTAAGTTTTCAAGTACACTAATATTGCCAATTTTAATAACTCTGATTCAATATACATATAAGGCAATGCAGAAGTCTGATTGTTATTGGAAACCAGAAATTACATTTGTATATACTCATATATTCATAATTTGGGGATCCTCCTTCATCAGCCCATATACTTTGTGCCCCGAATTCGATGGATGATTCTAAATGCCATATGTATATACTCCTAATCTGGAGGCTCCGACCTCTGAAAGCCAAGAATCGTCTTCAATTTCCCAGCCGATTTTGGTAAACAAGCATTGTGATACTAAGCGTTACTTGACAAAGTAACAAAAAGTTTTTTCTAAATCTTAAACAGCAAAATCATGTTCGCGAATTATCTAATTCGACTTACTTTGGAGTTGCTTTTCACTTTAAAAGTACTCCTTTTGATATCCATATTTTCAACATGCGTTATCTATCAACACCACTTTGTACACAATCTGCAATGTTTTGAATAAGTGTTGAAATAGTTTTATCGTTATCGATTTTACCCATAAGTTACACGATCATGATTTTTATTTCTATTGCAATACGTTCACACTTTTTCACTAATAAACTCTCACTTCTCGAACTTGCACGCCGATTTGATATCAATGTTTCTTATTAACTTGTGTATCGACCTGTTGGCCGCATAGTTTTTATTAGGGGTATTCACACCGAAGCCTGTTAAATTGGTAATTCCTTAGTTGATACTTCGTTAAAAGGCTTAACTGTGAACATACTTTTTGCTCTACCTTGGTAGTATGGTAAATTTTATTCCGAAACAGCTGATTCAATTTTATTAAAGAGTAAAAATGCCCCAACAAAATGCAAAATCAAAACTTGTCAGTCATTTAATTTAAAATTATGTGGAGCAGATCAAATTTATTACTGGTAAGTACTTTAAATTGATGTACAGAGGAGCAGGAGAACAGCTGATGTGATATTACCGAGTAACAAAAAAATTATCAAGCTTGCCAGATGGATAGTTCGTTACTCGGTAAAACGATAGTCTGTTAATTTTACAAAAACAAAATACATGTAAAAAACTACCAAATAACGAACGAATTAACAAGGCTGGTCTAAATACCCCTATTATATCGATGAACTAATATTTTTAATTTAAATTACTTCGAAATATTTTTTCCTGGTTGATATGACTGTCAGTGACATCTGTGCTAAATGTCACTTCAAAATAATTATTAGTGCTTAGTGCTTGTCTTTCTGAAGTAAATAAAACTATGAGTGAAATTATTCAACAAAGCATTTCCATTAAGGATAAGGGTACGAATCCATGATTCACCATGGCAGCTGGAGTCAGGAGAAATGGGGACTCGTCAAGACCTTCGAAGACCCCGCAGCGGAATCTGGTGTAGAGACTATAGAAGCCACAATCCAGATTCTGCTGTTGTTAATAAAGAAATCCATAGAACTGCTGACGAAAAGTTGCGGTGATATTGACTATGTCGAGGAAGACCTAATGGAATCCTTGACGTGGAAAACACTGATCGAGGTGAGTACTCCTCGGGATCTCAGCTGGCAGACAAATTCTCTAAATTATGCACGGAGAGTGAACTTCTAAACGACTATCAAGACGACGCAGATTAGACAATCTTTAATGCGTCTTCTGCAAATTAATCTCTACCACGACCTTAGGTCTATTGTGCCCTCTCCTAACTCACAAGGACTCACTTAGCCCCAGCATATTAATAAAGTCAATATCCTGCTGGGTGCTAGTGAGGCGAAGTGATCTCTATCCGGAAACATGGATCCAAGGGCCTTTAACCTGCGTCTGCAGGCTGCTATGCAGTCGATTAGCAGGTGTTACGGCAGGGTTTCAGGCTCCCTGTCGCAAAACCGGCAATTAGCGCAAGAGGATAGGCCCATGTTAAATAAATGTCTATTCAACTTGCAGTGGCCGGTGTAAAATGCGACCAGTAGCCTGAGTTTATCCCTTGGGGCCTGCCCACTCCTTCTCCGTGTGGACACTCCGGTAGGTACGGAGACCCTACCCCTAATATTGGTGGAGGCTGCGGAGTGGGCGAGCTCATCAGCCAGTTCATTGCCGGTTATACCTCTATGTACAGGCACCCAGACTAGGTGCACCTGGTTCCACTTAAGCTAAGCTGTTCAACCGTTCTCTACACTCCTGCACTAGTAGCGATTTGATCTCGTAAGAGGATATCGCTTTTAGTGCCGCTTGACTATCACTAAGTATGGTTATTCTCTCATTGCGATAGTTGCGATGGAGGTTTATCTCTACACACCGACTTATGGCAAAGAGTTCTGCCTGAAAAATGCTCGGAAAGCTACCCATCGGTATGGAGAGCTTGTTGCGTGGACCCGCGATGCCGGCACCAATTCCCTCCGACGGTTTCGATCCCTTAATTGTTGTTTCGCTATATGTCAGAGCGACATAAAGCTTGGTTAACAACCATGCTTAAAGGGTCATTGCAATTCAACTATACTTCCTCGTTACAGAGGAAAGTTAAGGTTCCTAATTCCTCTTAAAAACGTTGGAAAGACTAATAGAGTAACACAAGCGAAGCGACCTAAACCAGGCAGTTTCACGGCATGCGAATTCAAAGGGAAATTCACTGAAACAGCATTAAGCTCAGTGGTAGCAGAGACTGAAAAATCCCGAAACGTAAAAGAATACACAGCTACCAGGCTTTCCTAGACATAAACGCTTTCAACAACATTCAGCCTAAGACAAAACTAAGCACCCTAAAAGATTTGGGTATATCTGAGTCTCTCGGGAAATTAATTGAACAGATGCTCATTAACAGGTCAATAACTTCAACCCTGAAAGATCTGTCCGAAGGGGTACAAGAAGGCGTTATCTCCACTTCTTTGGACATTAACTTTAAACAAAATGCTGGTGGTCCTGGAAATGAAGGAGTACACGTTTTGGCAACGCTGTCGTTGTTGTTTCGATTAGAGGTAAATTTCCGAATACCTTTGCTAACTCGCAGACAATTTTAAATGATATTAGTCAAAGAGCTAGTATTGTTCACTAGAAAAACAGGATTACAGAAATTTGCCGCCATTATTAAATGTTACTGAGGTAGCAATAGGAGATAAAGCAAGCTGCTTGGGATATAATTTTTCACAGGTAGTTCCCACGGAAACCAAATTTGGAAGAAAGCAGCTACAGACTTTACACGTGTAATATAATCGTGTATCCCAAATGGAGGTTAACACCTCGGATAGTCCACTGACTTTACACAGTAGTTGTACGACCGATTAGGACTTACAATATATGGTAAATAACGGAAACGAAATACTCAATAAGACATATGGAAAGCATACAAAGAGCACCAAGTATTTTCATCAGTGAAGCCAGTCACTTAAAGTAATAAGCCAACTCCTCTTAGACTGAGAAAATCCTCCCTTTCAGTCGTCAGTACTTCTATAATACTTAAAAAGTTCCCGTTTCTTCCCATTATAATGGTTTTTGAAATCCTACAGAGCTGAATTTAACTGTATTGTCTCCCCTTCCAGAAAAGAGTGCGCGAGGAGCGGGGTGGACAAGGACAGGGAGATAACCATCTGTACAGATGGCTCAAAGCAAAATAACTGAGAGGGAAGTGGGGTGTTCTCTGCCAACTAAATACAAAAAACGTTTCCCGGCTACCACACCACTGCAGTGTCTTCCAAGCGGAGATCACAGCAATTAAAGAAAGCCTTTTTGTTCTGACTAGAGATGTGCTCACAATAAGGAATTTATTTATTTGTTCAGATAGTATGGCGGCTTTGAGACACAATTAAACGTCTTCTATGCGATTGTGAAGTTGCTCAGAAAAAGCTTTTCGTACTGTCGAGCAAATAGAGTGAGAGGACTTTAGTCACGGTGGTATCACAATGGATCTCCAAAAGGTATACGTGCATCGTTAGACAGCCAGGTCTAAGTTCTAAAGAACGGTTTCACTGATTGTATATAATACATATAGTGTGACATATTATGAATGCAGTCTGGAAAGCCTCGAAATCCAACGCAAAATAACTCTTGCCGACAGGGCCTACTTCGGACTGAGAGGTAAAGTCCTCTCTCGACGAACAAACGCCAAATTATACAAGTCACTCATTATCCCCGTCCTGATATATGTAGAGGCATGGTCGATGCCAATATCTGATGAGTCAGTCTTAGGACTGTTGCAGAGAAAGGTCCTTTGCTCATTGACAACAGCGAGTATCGCAATCGATGTGAGGATGAGGTGTACGAAATATACGACTTTGACACAGTTCAGCTGATTAATAGACAACGGCTATGCGTGTCATGTCGTCCGAATAAATGAAAACACTCCAACTCTGAGTGCACGTCGGGAGAAGCGGAGGAAGAGGAAGACCAGGTGGAGAAGGATCTGGTTACACTTGGAATCTCTTATTGGCGCCAAAGAGTGAAAAGCAAGAACTCGGCTATAACCTAAGCGGTGTCTACGTCAATAAAAAAGAAGAAGTCACGACAAAACTGTAATATTAGTTATTAAACTTCTTAAGACAAACTTTAAATAATCATATTATGCACGTATATTGCACGTTCTTATACATAAAGCGGTATGCACTTTGCATAAGATTTTATTGGAAGACAAGAAAATAAATTCATAGGAACCATTTATAACGTTATTACGTTGCATTAATATATATACATGTACACACTTTTAATGTATAGACAAATTTTGCTACATGATCCATAATTTATACTTTGATATGACTTTTGTAATTTTATATTTCAATAGTACACAATTTCTAATATAGTAATCTAAAAGATAATTATTTAATAACGAACATAATTTTTAATACTTCAAGTTTCCCATGCAAATATATTTAATTTCGACGTATTCGTCAATACCATGGTGGCTACCTTCGCGGCCAATACCCGATTCTTTAACACCACCAAACGGTGCTTCAGCGGCAGAAATTAATCCCTCATTAACGCCAACCATACCAACTTCCAAAAGTCTAGCAACTCGAAATACTTGCTGTATATTTTCACTGAAAAAGTATCCAGCAAGACCACGCCTGGAATTGTTAGCCGCAAGTATAACCTCTTCTTCGGTTTTAAATTTGACTATTGAGACAACGGGACCAAAAACTTCCTCCGTATACAATTTAGCATTAGATGGCACATTTGATATTATTGTCGGCGAGTAAAAAGATTTCCCAACTTTTCTAATGGATTACCACCAAATAATATTTCAGCACCTTTTGAACGAGCATCTTCAACGTAACCGCTAACCTAAATTGGGAAAAGTAAATATAAGTAATTCTTTTTCAATAACTTTATCTTCCCACCTTATTAAATTGCATGTTATTTATAAGAGGTCCGATTTGAACATCTGGCTTTGAACCATCGCCAACTTTTAGTGATTCAACCCGTTGTTTTAGTAAATCAATAAATTTGTCGTGTATTTCATGTTGCAAAAAGAAGCGATTGGCTGATACGCAAGTTTGTCCACAGTTTCGAAATTTCGAAGCAATGGCAGCATCCACAGCCTTTTCTAAGTTGGCAGAGTTGAACACAATAAATGGAGCATTTCCACCTAATTCCAATGATATACGTTTAATTCCATCTGAGGAGTTTCGGAATAACCATTTCCCAACTTCTGTAGATCCAGTGAAAGATATACCCTTAACATCAGGACTCTTACAAAACAATTCACCAATGGGCGCAGCATTATTCGTCGTTACAATGTTAATCACTCCATCAGGAAAACCAGCCTCCTCCGCCAGTTTAACAAGGGCCAGAGCTGTAAGTGGCGTGTCCTCAGCCGGTTTGATCACAACAGTACAACCTATTTGAACACAAAAACTTAAGTTTAATTTGTAGAAAAATCAGTAATCCGTGTAAACAAAAGAGGCGTTTCCTATAGAAAAAGGGGGGATACGTTCCATGTCATCTGAAAACCGTGTAAGATTAAATAAAGAACTATATTTCCCTCGAAAAACCGTGTAAAAAATGTTGAAAACTATAAAATTTCAGATATGCACACAAATTGTATGTTCATATGGCATTTTATTGAACATTAAAACTTAAAATATATAATTTATATATGGTGAAAAATTAGTAGAGCAAGCAAAAAACAAAAGAAATCTGTTAATCCAGAACTAAGAACAGAAAAATTAGAATAGAAATAAAGAAAAAATATTTATATTGCTTCGTCGCTACTTGATAACAAGCCGAATTACTTGCGGTATCATCGCTGGAGATATCCATTTCAGCAATGTAAATATCATGCGAACAAAATGTAAGAGTTATCGAATAAGAGGATTTCCCAGTTACTACTATGTATGTTCATTTCAGCAATGGTGCTAAGGGTAAAAACAAACAGTGCTTTCAAAACCGTAGTAGATTAAAAATTTTTTACAAAAAAAAAAATTCCTCAACCGTGTAACTTCAAATCCGTGTAAAAAGAAACCGTTTAAACCGTTCTGAACCACCAATGATAGCTATAGAAGCTATCCTATAATACTCTTAATGCTGTGCAACCTATCGTTATACTGCTAGTGAAAGAAACTTTAATGCAAATTTCAACGTAACTTCGTTTCTGTCGCATTATCCGACAAATACTTTTCGCAAGGAGCTTCGGTTAGAACAGTAACAACATAAACATCCATTACTTTAAGAATTTTTCCTTTTTTTTTTTAAATTATATCAAGTTGGAATCTTTTTTAATTATGCTTTACCGGAAAAAAGTTGAAACTTACTTTAACTGTTTGGAATATCGAAGTGCTCGAATAGTAAAAAGAAAGTTTATACATATGTTGTTAAAATATTCAGTGTTATAAAAAAAATTGTTTTCTTCAAATGCATTTTTTTTTAATTTTGCATCAATTAAAATAGAACTAAAGATAACTCCTTGCAGTAAGCCATATTCCCAACAATCTTATGTAACAGATGCAAAATCTAGTCTCGATATCAGCAACTGAATACACCTACAGATGACAACGAATCTGAACCTTACCTCCTAAGCGGCGTTTAGATAACCGTTACAACAAAAACAACCCAAAGCAATCAACAAAATTAGGCATTTATTCGGGATGAGGAACATTCATATCACTTAATATTCTGTCCACTTAAACTATAAAATTATGAAAAAACTCTAACAAATTTGTTCGCCATTGTTCAACAGTGTTTTGTCACCCTTAACAGCAATCGAAAGAGATATAAAAATGAGTTTTTTGGTTTAGTTAATTTTTTTCTTTATTACTTTTCAAGTCATCACCTTCTCTACGAGCTCTAAGTGATAAAGTACAAGAAAATAATTGCCAGAAAGACTTTTAGGATTATGTACTCGATATACTCCTGATAACCTGTCTGAGTCACCGCTTTAAAATTACTAGAATATTCTGATACTTTTCAAGTTCTTTGTTGTCGGCCACATCTGTTCGAGCTTCAACCAATCAAACTTTTATTGAGGCTTTGAAAAAACATAAAATCGGTTATAACAGGCATGTATGTGAAAAACGGTTTTATTCTTTAGCAGATTAATATTTTTTTTTTATTTCGGGCTAATTTTTCTGTAGGTGTGTGGTGTGTTTGGAACTCTCTCTGAAAACAACTCCGGCATTTTAAAATGCTTTTATATAATGTTTATGATTCAAGTTATTTTCGTTCAAATAAGGAATATATTTTTTTTTTCTAATTAATAGAAGGAATATTTCCACAAACTGCCGTATTACTATATTCAAAATATACGCAACTTCTATTTCCTTGCTGACGGTAGAATTCAATTTACCGTTGTCTTGCACAAGATAAGACATATACAAGTATATTGTTGTTAAAGAGGTGTTAATTATTAAGCAATACTAAAATTGTGCACAGTGGATTTACACTCCAGTAATTAAGAGGAGCGAAGCGCTGTAAAAATCTATTCAAAACAATTTTACTTAAACAGAGCATACCTAGGAATAGTACACTGCATCAAATTTCGATCGCAACATTTCTTATATCCCCACTCTTTTTTGCAAAGCGGCAACGGCATCTATATATTCTTAATCTGGAGAGCCTTCTTTATCCGCCCGTACCAAGTTTAACCCGAATTCGGCGGACTCTACTCTAAATTAACTAAATTAACGTGAAATTTAACTACATAATAAAATCGTTGGCAGCATTAAAATTTACAGTTGCGTGTTAATAATTAATAACAATATAAAATCAAGTAATAGTATGTTGATTTTTTATCTTGCTCTTAGATTTTGAAACTTAGCCTTACTTACAAGAAATGTATGGGCATATTTAAAACAAAGCAATCGTATTTGCTCATCTCCGTAAAGAGTTCTGTAAAACTACAGTTTATAATAATAGATAGTATAAATGGGTCGTTCAACTAATTAACAACGCTTTATGAGTTTTTAAAAAATTTTAAAAAATTCAATATTATTATGCAAAATCATTACTGCTGATTACCGCTTGACATTCATATTGACTCCATTAATTCAGGTTAGATGGCCTGTGGAATCGCTTTTCACTCAGGTGAGACCAAAACTCCTTGATATGGTTAAGATTTCCACTACAACAAGGACAGTCGTTTATAATCAATATAAAATTACAGCGTTTCATTCTTTCACTAATTTTGAATATATGTTCGATGCCACGCCATGACAGTGCACCACAAAGCACAATATTGCTGCCTCCATGTTTCAGTGTTGGATCCACCTGTTTTCGTTTTGGGCTCCTAACATAACTTTTTCCATCTGGACACACTCACTCTTCCAAACAGTTCTGATTCTTGTAATCACCTTTGAATAGTATATATCGCAATCAGTTCATATACTATTAATATAAGTAGTTTTTTGCGTGGATCTTGCGTTGGATGTTGCGCAAATTTACGATTTTATCGTATGACACCATTCTCTCGTATTTCTTTAACGCACACTTTTTCACTAAAGTATTTCATTTAGTAACTTTCATCAAAAATAAAACGGAAGTGATACACAAAATATCTTAATTTACAAAGAAAAATTTAAAAATATAAAAGCGTTGCTAATTGGGTGGACAACCTTTTTCATATTTTCAATAAAAAAAATACCTTTCTTCGGAATTTTTAATATGAATATTTAACAGCTTTCGAGATATATACTTTCATGCGAAAGAAAGCAATAAAAACATAACTTTTATTACCTCTGTATTTTAAAAAGGTCTAAAATATTTACAGGGCCATGTAGATGTTAATTAGTTGCACGCAAATATATATTATTACTCAATAGAATCCCATTTCTAACACCGTATTTACCTTCTTAGGGTGGATTTTAATTGCTGATAAACATTTACTTTTAGGTATTTGTTGATTTCCGATCTATTCATTGTTATGAAAAAATAAAGGCTAATGAACTTTTTGCATGCATTATTTCAAACCTGCTGCCAATGCCGCACCAGCTTTTCGAGTTATCATAGCCAAAGGAAAATTCCAGGGAGTAATAAGAGCTGCGACTCCCAAAGGCTGTTTCATTACAATTATTTCACGATCCTTAGCCGGACTTGGTATTATGTCCCCATATATTCGGCGCGCTTCTTCTGCAAACCATTCGATAAATGCATTACCATAGGCAACTTCTCCACGAGCTTCATTAATTGGTTTTCCAGATTCCGCACTCATAATAGAAGATATTTCATTTACATTTTTATCAATCAAAGAAAACCATTTCTGCAATATAAAGTTTGAGTTATTTTATTTTTCCAAAAAATTTATTACCTTCAGTAAACTCGAACGTTCTTTGGCTGTAAACTTAGACCACTCAGATTGTTCAAACGCATTCTTAGCCGCTTGTACTGCGAGAGCAGCATCATTAACATCCATATTAGGTACTGATCCGACCACACTTCCATTGGCAGGATTGGTGACGTCAAAGGTTTTATTACTGCTTGCATTAATCCAATTCCCATTTATAAAGGCCTTTGACTGCACCAAAGATGAAAATGTCCTGGTACCCCGTAAAACAAGTTTCTGTCGCAAATTATTACAAAACAACATTATGATTTTAAATCAAACAGGAATGGTCGCGAATAATCAATTCCGAGTAAAACGATAAGGCATTATCAGTTTTGTAACGATTTTTAAAATGAACCCGGTAAGCAAACTATCGGGTACCTAAAGAATCTTGTGCATGGATAATATAAGTCGAAACTACCCTCTAGAGAGAGCGATATTTAATGCGGCAGCTTGGCTACAAGGTCAATTCAACAGATGACAAGCAAACAAACATGGACTGCATAAGAAATTCTTGCTAAAAATATATAAAAAAAAGTCAATTCGTTAGTGTTCATAAGTAAACCATAAGCATTCCGGAGTTGTAGCTTCTTTTTCATTGGACATCGCTTTTCGCAAACACAGAGCACAACCTCGCTAGGCGAGTAGTATAAAGTTTATACATATTTATGTAGCGAACCGAGAGGCTTCTTCTCCTTAAGCCGTGATCCCACGCTTCAAAGGTATTGGCTACAACATCTTACAAAATGGCTACTCATGTTTCCAGGGTGCGCGGCGAGGACGCAAAGTAGGTAGTGCCCTACGACAGTAACTGCTTAACCAGAAGAATGACTATACCCCATTACACTCAATCATCTGATGAGTCGGCCTTAGGAATGTTAAAGAGAAAGGTTTTACGGAAGATTTATGGTCCTTTGCTCATTGAAAACGGCGAGTACTTTAGTCGATGGAACGATGATTCAATACTCGCCGATGGAAGCTGAGGAAGAGGAACGTTAGAGAAAATTCTTCTGTTTATTGAAAGAATATTGAGAGATTACCAGTTTTGACTTAGATTTTAACCACAATTTATACTCAGTAAGGACTAGATGTACCCTGAGATTTATTAAGTGCGACCGGCCTGAGACTTCTCAACAGCACCTGAAAATCCTTTTTTTTTTGTTGTACATTTTATAAATTTTTCTTCAATACACGACTTAGAGATGATGTTTACATTCGCCTTTCAATAGGCAAACATGTTTCAGAATGATTGAATTGTGTTTTTTTTTTCATTCTGGTAGAAATTTCTTATAAAAGCATATTTATGTAAATGCCTTTATGTAGACCCATAATTAAAAAAAAATCGGAAATTTTCTCCTTCATGGATATGTATGTATACACACAAACACATACATGAGTAAATTTCACTTGCATGCATAGCGGTTGAACGAACATGCATATCGTGTATGACGACCTATGGATTGAAATTTATTTGGCAATAGTTATAGCCGATTATATAAAAATTGAATTATTTCGATTATTGTTATCGATTTTGCCATTGAATAGACAAGTTTTATTATCGCTAAGTATTTATGTTTTACTTTGGAAAATGTTTAAGTGTATGGGATAGGCACTACGTTTGTTATCTGTTTTAAATAAATTAGTAAATAGTTTTGTAATAATGTTGTCATTATTACAAGAAAAACGGCCTTTAAAGAGAGCTCGGTTGGGGCCTCCAGATGTATATCCTCAAGAAGCTAAGCAGAGAGAAGATGAATTAACGCCGACAAATGTGAAACACGGCTTTGCAACTACGCCCCCATTGGCAGATGAATTTGGAACTGCTCATAACTCAAATATGAATGCAAGTAAAGTGGGTTCTTTTATTAATTCCATTTTGTCAAAAAAGGAAGAGCTTATGACTTTACAAGATACTATGAGGAAAAAACAACAAATTAATTGTAAAGATAATTTTTGGCCAGTATCGCCGCGTACAAAAACGGCATTAGATGCTTGGTTCAAAGATCTTGCAGGCAACAAACCTCTATTGAGTTTAGCTAAAAAAGCACCGTCATTTAATAAAAAAGAAGAAATTTTAATAGTTCTTTGTGATAATCAAGTAAATATGCAACGTGCTGCATGGTTTATTAAATTAAGTGCAGCATACACATTGAGTTTCACCGAATCAAAAAATAAAAAACGTAGTATTTATGATCCTGCAGTAGAATGGACTGGAAACATAATAAAGTTTATGAGAGAACTTTTACCAAAACTTCACGAATATTTTCAACGTAAGAATATGTGATAAGTAAATTTTAAAAATTCTTAATAAATATTATTTTCAGTTGGAGCTGATAAAAACATTCAGGGTTCTAGCAATTTCTCTTCGGGAATAAATTTAGGTCATATGATATCAGCTCCCTCTGTCAGTAGTCCTGCAACTGCTCATAGTCCATTAACCGCGAACACGTTGACCTCTACAAGTTGCCCCTCATATTCAACAAATGCTTCATCAAACCCATCTGGAAGTGTTCTGTGTTCTGGGTCAGGATCTCCTATATCTGGTATTGGCAGTAACTTCGAGGATTGCCGAAATGCATTGAAATATTGGAAATATTGCACACGTCTTTGCAAGTATATGCACGAAGAATCACTGCTTGATCGACAAGAATTCCTCAATTGGATATTGGAATTAATTGAAAAAATGCGTTCACAAATATCATTTGATATGTCTTTAAAAAAGTTAATACTTGTATTTGCTTTGCAATACATGCCTGACTTCGTCCAATCAGAGCGCTTAAGTAGAAAATTGGCAGTGCTGGCTGCAAAAAATTTGGCTATACTTTTGGAACTTGGTTCAGGAACTGTTGCACCAACAAAACATCATGAGGCAAACGCAGCAACCATGGAAGCCTCAAATTCAGAGGAAAAAAATGCCACACATAGTTTAGAATTACCTCTAAGTGATTGTAACCATTGCCCTCATCACCGAGATATGGTAATATATTTAAGTACAATACTTCAAACCATAACTTTAGAATGCCCCACCGCTCTAATATGGAATGGAATCAATGAAAGTCGAGCCCTATCTTCATTGTGTGGTAGCCCACTTGATTTTATTTCTGTCGTTCCTTCTCAACTACCAATGCCACTTAAGTGCGAAAACTCGAATGAAAATATTAGGCGGCAATTACAAATCGCAGAAGCTGAAATTGCATTGAGGTCTAAACATGCTGAAAATCGTTGGTTTGCGGAGAAATGGCGTAGTTCCAAAGTAAATTGTTTTACTCACGTACTAGATATTCTTGACAGTTTGGACACCCACTGTTTTGATCGCAGAGATAAGGATAATAACATAGACTCGCTTTACTCCAAAATATTTCCCAACTATGATTTAAAATACGATGACGCTGAACATAAGCGTAAAAAACACACTTACAATTCTGATAAAGACGCTGCCACTGTAAAAATATTATGTGAATGGGCGGTTTCTAATCAAAGGTAAATTACTTACATACGTATTGCTAACATATATTAAATCAAATTTAATTTTAGATGGGGTGAACATCGTGCAATAGCTGTTGCTATATTGCTGGATAAACGACAAATTGAAGTTACTTCAGTTGTAGATATCGATTCTCAACAAAATTCAAATGCACCGGATGAGAAAGACTCTATTAATTCTGGAGTTGGATTGATTGGTGGACTTCCAGTATTTCAATCCGTTTTAATGGATTTTCTAGATCGCGATGCTCCCGTTTTGGATGAAAATGGTACAACACAAAATCGTACACAATTTATAAATCTTGTGCATCTTTTCAGTTCATTAATTCGTTACGATGTATTTTCACATAATGCCTATATGCACACTTTGATTTCACGAGGCGATCTTTTAAGAGAAAACTGCATTCCAGAATTAGAGCAGGTAAACAGAAACGAAGCTTCTTCGGTATGTGGGTTAGAGTCGGTAGATAACAAACCCTCTCCCTCCCATAATTTTGATGATGAATTCAGTTCTGCCATTGATTTTAAACATAGTGAATTTGATGATTCCAATGTTGATGATGATTTGGGAAAATTGTTACAAAACATTAAAGAGAAAGGACAGAGTGCATTAGAAACGCCAGATAGTCCGAAAATAGCTGACAACTCTCATATGACTTTGAATGGATACCTTATTTCACGTCACTACATATATACCAAACATTTTCCCATACCCCAGGAGGAGGCATGTGTATCTTATAGCAATGAATGTAATCAGAGATATATTTTACTATTTGGCGTCGGAAAGGAACGTGATGAAAAAAAGCACGCCGTTAAGAAAATGTCTAAGGAAATTTGTAAACTCTTCTCTAAAAAGTTCAGCATTGACATCGCCGAGGGTGGCAAAGTTAAGAAGCATTCTCGAAATGAATTCAATTTCGAGGCTACCACTAGCAAATGCAAGAGCATGTCGTATTTCGAACAGCATGTAGTTACATCCCAGTGTGCAATTATTGTTTTAGAACAACTCAATGGCTTTGCAACGGGCAGTAATAACTATTTGCCAGTTCAAGAACACGTTGCGTTTTTGTTTGATCTCATGGAAATGGCTTTGAATATACATAGCTTGTTAGATTTTTGTGACCACATTTTAAAGGAACTGCCCGAAATTGAAAATCAATTACAAGCTAAGAAGTCCATTTTGGTTCGAATGTATACAACTTCTTTAGCTCTTTATATTGTTGGCATACTACGTAGATACCACTCATGTCTTTTGTTGAGCACAGAAGAAACTTTATCAGTGTTCGAAGGATTGTGCAAAACAATTAAACACGTAAACAATCCAAAGGAATGCAGCTCAGCAGAACGTTGTATACTCGCGTATCTTTCCGATTTATATGAAATGTGTGATTTGCTTAAATCTGAAGAAAATGAGACAGAGTATTTTCCGATAATTGGAACAATGAAGGCGTTTAAAGAAATCTACAATTCACCGGAACAATTAAGGTAACTACAATAATTATATTTTTTAAGAAAATCTAATTTTAAGTGTATTTTCAGTGCCGCGCCGCAGTCTTATAATCCGCATTTCTTGCAAGAATTATTTATTTCTCCAAAACGTGGCGGTAGAATAGAATATCATTGCATTCGTCAATTGCAGGAGTCCACAGCCAATGTTTATAGTTTTGTATCGAACGCTATTTTGGCTGTTTGTCAAGCAACTGATAACGATCATTTAAATGAAATCGCCATTTTATGTGCAGAGTTAACGGCTTCGTGTAACAGTCTTTCCGAAGAATGGATAGCTGCGCTGCAAAGTATTTGCAATGCATCGAAAAAACTTCGATATCCTCATCTTTTTGAACAAGTGGACATACATGATAACAAAATTCACAACTCATTAGCTGTTTTCATTTGCATTTTGGTAGCAAGGCACTGTTTCTCGTTGGCTGATTTTGTGCTTAAGTTCGCATTACCAACATTAGCATACGCATATCCAGTAGGCGGTGAATTCACCACCGATGCTGAAGCTGGCGCACGTCTTACCTGCCATTTGGTCTTGAAATTATTTAAAACAATTGAAATACCGCAACCAAGAATGTATTCCGTGAGCACTTCTCCAAATCCCGTAAACGTTATTGAAGATTCTTTCAACATAAAGTTGAGCTGCGATCGTCACCTCTTAGTCGGCGCACACAAAAACATACCAATACAAGCAGTATTAGCTGTCATAAAGGCAATATTAATCGTTGTTGATCTGAAAACGCCAACTATATCAAGTAATAACTCTGTTGCTATAAGTAGTGGCAAGCGTAGTGGTGTTAACACACCTGTGCATCCGGGGAGTACTCCAAAAAATACCGACAGGCCCGCGGATTTGAGCCAAATACTTGGTACTAGTGATTTGTCAAATGTTAGTAATGGCAACGACCAAGATGTCAATAAGCCGAATACTGGAAACAGTAGTGCAAAATCTTTGGAGCAGGTGTCTTTACTTGAATTTGCGAATCATGTTTTGAAGCAAATATGTTCACAGGAGCATGTATTAGAACGCTGCTTGAAACACTCTGATAATTTATGTGAAATGATTATAGATGATATGCTCACTACGAAACAAGTTCAGCGAGTATTATATATGATCTGTTATCCGGAAGCTGAGTATAATATAATTTCCGAAATGGATCAGAGATCAATGATTATACGAATTTTGGAAAATCTAGAACAGTGGACTCTTCGAATATCGTGGTTAGATTTAGAATTAATGCACCGTCAAATTATGAACAACCAAACTGAACTTAATAATTGGTTAGACACTGTTGCCAAAGCTGCAATTGCCGTTTTTCAGAAAGATGCCTTATCTGCTGAGGGAAAAGAAGTATATAGTGAAAACCAATCTACGTGGTTAATAGTTCCCTTAATTTCCAAACTCACACCAGCAGTTAAAGGCCGAATTCTACGCGTTGCGGGGCGAGCACTTGAGAGTATGAATTTTTGTGCAAAAATACCCAAATCGGATAATTGCAATAGCAGTGGAGAAGAAAGAGAGCGAAGTAGTACCTCTATGAATTACTCTCTAAGCGGATTCAATATTTCTACTGGTTTCAAAAAGTTCTCTTTAAACTATCAACCTTTCTTAGGATTAATTCTTTCCTGTTTAAATGGTCAGGACGAATATAAAGAGAGTCTTTTGAGTTCATTATACTCTCAACTTTCTCATTGCTTGCAGTCATTTACTGAGGTAAATATGCAATATATACATATATTATATTCTGTGTAGTTATGTGTATAATTCTAACCTTACGCCACATGAACTTATAAGATTTGACCGTTTAAAACATAATTTAGTGTACTTACCGCCTTACTTAGGGTTGCACTTGGCATGCAATGAAGATACCTCGCTAAATGAAAAAGTTTCCGATGATTCCGATCTTTCAGTTTGTATGGTAGTTATATGCTATAGTAGTCCGATATGGACAACTTTATTAGTCAGGTTATTGGGAGAAAAGGCCGGATGCAAAGATTTCAGGTCGATATCTCAAAAACTGAGGGATCAGTTCATATTATTAGGGTGTTTTTTTAACTATTCATTTTTTTAATCCCCTCATGAAATTTCCTTGGGAAAAAAATTCTCTGAAAATTTGAGTCCTTAATATTAACGTTAAGGACTGGACCAAGGCATATACAAATTTTCCATTGAAAATGCACGTAAATCGTGATTTTTTATCTTTAAATTTCCATAGCTCAGAGTCATTTTATGGCATCGCTTTGACTTTAGACACATATTCTTCAGAATTGAACACTCTACAAAAGTGCCCATTACGACAATGTCGAAACTCACACCGGCGAGGTAGTACAGGGCTCTAACCTTAATTTTTCCACAAAAATCGCATTTTTTTAGTATTTATCTCGTAAATGACAAGAGCTATAGAAAAATTTTAAATTACAAACTTGTAGGACATTTTATTTGCTACAAAAAAAGTCCGAACGCAAAATCGCTATCGTTAATACTTCCGCCGACTATCTCGATATGCATTCGTTTAAGAAAAAAAAAACCCAAAAATTTAATGTACTTATATACTCGTATACATATAATTCAACAGCAAAACAAGCTGAGCCATGTCCGTCTGTCTGTCTTTGTACAAGCGAACTAGCCATACGAACTCAACGAACGAATATATGCCTTTCTATGGAAAACTATTTGTCAAGATATCTTGACGAAATTTTCCACAAAAAAGCAAAGGACAATATCCGAAGAGTTTTTTTTCAGATTGGGCTACTATAGCTTAGCTGCAACCGAAGTTAAATATTTTGCTTGTTTAAAGCTAATGTATTTTTCCATAGAACTATAGTGCGATCCATAACATATAACGAGGTTTAAAACGTGTTACATAATTTCTACATGTCTCTTCTGAAATGCAAAATAACGTATCATCAAAATATTCGAAATTGCGTGTCTTATTGATTACGCTTCACTGCTTCAAATTACATACATAATATTACACATGTATGTTCAACATTTTAAGGTTCTGCGGTCAGATATAAACCAGCTTGAACTCCTATAAAAATTATGTTTCACTTATGTTCCGTTTTATTTCGTGTTTCATCCTTGCCACTGTAAATTTCCGAAAATGTTACGTTATTTTGCATTTTAGGTTACGGTATATACTATTTCAAAGTAAATTTAAGTACAAAATCATTGACTAGGCATACTGATTAAATTTAATATCAATTATTTTCATAATTTTAGTATGATTCTTCGAATGGAATTAATGATCTTCTAGACCGAGAAGAAATTTTAGATGCGCTTCAATTACGGTTTTCCCTGGTAGGGGGAATGTTTGAAACAATTCAAAAAAATGGAAATTCTACTACGGAATGGGCCATATTACTGGCGCAGCTGGTCTGTCAAGGAGTAATTGATGCAAGTTCGAATCGGTGAGTAAATGGTACATAATATAAAAAGCATTTGTAACCTTTTGTCTCGGTAAAAATTCCCAACGCTAATGTTAGTACTGATTTGCATAAAATTTATTAATACGCTATTATGGTTTGAAACTCGACTCAGTTGTAATGAAGTTAAAGCAATTGAACTTGATATCAATAAAATTTTTGGTGATCTTGCCAACCTAAAAAGTGAAGTTTTGAAAAATAACAGCCATTAAATGGATTTTGTATAAAGTAGTCATGGTGGTGAGGTGAATTTTGCTAAGGTGAGGCGTAGTTTAAGACCGGCCGGCCGATTGCCTTGTATGTTTCCAACAACGTTTCTTTGCCTTTTCCGCATGAGCTGCCGGCTAGTGACTTGAAGATTTTGTTGCGGCTCTGTACTTTAGCAGTTTTCGCGGTCGTATTAAGAGTGAAGAGCACAGGCTGTCAAATGTTAGATTTTCTGTTCGTAAATATGGACGCTGTGGATTTAGTGGTTAGATTCCTTGCAGAAAAGAAGCGAGAAAGGACGAAGAGGAGCCGTTTACTGAAAGTATCGTGGATTGTTCGCTGTCTCAAGTAGGATCACAGGAATCAGCGTGGCAAAAGGTGCGTCGCTTGTTAGGTAAAATAGCTGCTTTGGCTGGAAAATTGACGTGGAAAATCTTCGAGTTTGTCGCGGGTGTCTATGGGTGACAGAGTGGCGTGTAGGTGGCGGTTTTTGCATCTGTTGAACCCGCAGGTGCGGTTGTCACAATGTGATCAGATTGGGAGTCATGCTGCGGGGATGTTAGGGATTTATATTGGCAGCAGTGTAACTGACATCTTAATACACTCCTATTTGTCTATTTCTTGAAATTTATACTATTTCTTTCAGCTTGTATCGTTACCATATATTCGAAAAGCACTATTTTAGGGAACCAGGAAAGTATAATTCTTCTTGAATAAAATATTTGTAATTGAATTAAATTAATTATAATCTTTACTATTCTTATTATTTCAAATAAAAAAGTTTAAATAATATAAAAATTTATTTAAATTTCATATCAAAATATTTTTGTTTATCATTTTAGGGAACTCTTTACTACTGTAGTGGATATGTTAGTTACGCTAGTTCACTCGACATTGTTAACAGAGAACCATTCTGAACGAGATGAAAATAAAAAACTGTACCTTAACCTGATGAAAAAGTTGAAAAAAGAAATTGGTGAAAAAAATAATGCTTCAATAAAAGTTATTCGTCAGTTACTGCCACTTTACAAGCAAACAACCGAGGTATGTTAACATAGTCATTTAATTACCCATTCTAAATAAAAAGATATTTTTAATTTATTGATAAAAAAATAGTAATACTGATTGAACATATTTAAGAGAAGAGCAACAACATCGAATACCTCTTTAAAGTGGTAGAATCAATGCTACCAAGTTTTGTTTTGCATATTTTAGAAAAGTTTTACTATTGTAAATGTTGGAATACATTGAATATCTTATATAGTATATAAATTTTATTTTTTATCGAGCACAGAAAATAACAGTTATTGCATAATTTTTGATTAAAAAAAAAATTATGAAGGAATGGTCAGACATATGTATTTATGATGTACAGTGAAACCTCTACTTGCGGGCACCTCCAATAAGCGGACCCCTCTCTTAACCGGACAAAAAATTCAGGAACCAGGTTTTACTTTGCGTTTTCAGAACAAATTCCACTCTAACAACCGGACCCTCTCGTGACCGGACGCGGACACTTTTTTTACTACTTTTTATTTTCATTACCTCTCGAAAGCGGACGCGGACCTCTCGACAAGGGACAAGAAACTTGGATTCCTGAACGAAAGTGTAAAGAAAACAGTAAAAACCTCTGATGAGCGGACGCGAAACTCTTTTTTGAGGACAACGAAGACCAATAATTGAAGTAAATGTAGAATAACTAACCGAACAGCCGAAATCTATATACAAGTAATATGAGTACATACTCGTACACACACCATATGTTAAACTGTGAGGACAAGCGGTAACTTGCTAAGATGTAACGGGATCTATATGTAGCAATTTGTAGCTATTAACATGAAAAAATAAAAATTATGATTCATTTGATTTGTCTTTGCAAAACGTTTAAGTCGTGTTAACCGGGAAAATATGCCACAAAAAAAGAAAATACTTTTCTATTAAAGAAAAAATGGAAATTTTAAATGTGTTGGAGAAAGAAAATTTATCTGTTCGTGCAATCGGAAAAAGGTTAGTGCTTTATAATAGTACAATTTTTTTTTTACTTTTATTTGTTTGCTTTTAAAGATTCGATATTGGAAAATTCCAGGCTGCCACTATTGTGAAAAAAAAGGAAGACATTAAAAGGATATGGTTGAGTGGTGATAACATAAATAAAAAGAAAAACTTCTTAAATAGTGATGGTTCAAAAATAGACAATTTGTGTTTTGAGTGGTTTGTCAAAGCCAGAAATCAAAATATACCAGTGTCGGGCCCTATTATAAAGGAAAAAGCAAAACAAATTGCGGGTCAATTAGGACTTCAAACTTTTTCGGCATCAAATGGATGGTTGGAAAAATGGCGGAAACGACATAATGTGACTTTCAAATGCATATGTGGGGAATCTGCTGAGGTTAATCCTGAGGATGTACATCAATTCAAACAAAAGCTACCAGACTTATTATTGGGCTACAGACCAGAAGATATATTTAACGCAGATGAAACTGGACTTTTTTTCCGGGCTTTGCCAAATAAGACTCTTGCCTTGAAGAACGAAAAATGCGTTGGCGGTAAGTTATCGAAGGAAAGATTAACAGTGCTATTGTGTGCCAATATGGCTGGAGATAAAGAAAAACCGTTGGTGATCGGTAAAGCAGCATGCCCACGCGCGTTTAAAAATGCGATATAAAAAATCTGCCAGTTGAATGGAAGTCAAATCCCAAAGCTCGGATGTCTCGTGAAATTATGTGTGAGTGGCTACTAACTTTTGATAAAAAATGGGCTCTCAGATGAGAAAAGTTTTACTATTTTTGGACAATGCCACAACTCACCCTCGAGATATTTAAACTTAATAACATAAAATTGATCTTTTTACCTGCTAATACAACATCCATTTGCCAGCCCCTCGATCAGGGAATTATACAGAATTTCAAATGTCACTACAGATGCAATATTATCAAACATATTTTAACAAGAATAGATGAAAGTTCAATGAACAAACTTTCAAAAACCTTTGACATTTTGGAGGCTATTTATTTTATTAAGACTGCATGGGACAACGTAACGATGGAAACAATTAAAAACTGTTTTTTAAAGCTGGTTTCTAGAAAAGTTTGAACGAACTTTCTGACTTCGATGCAGAGGACGATATTCCCATATCTACGTTATCGGCTTTGATAAAGCTTTTAAATGAAAATGGGCAAGGGCAGCATTCCGATGACTTTTTGTTAATCGACGAAATTGTTACTACAGAAGATGATAATATTGACATTGTTATTGACGAAACGGTTACTGACGAATTATCTGACAGAGAAACTGAAGACCTCAATGAAGTATGCGCTCAGGATGCGAGTCAAATTAAATCATACACTGAAGCACTAAAACAACTTCGTTGCATTAAAAAATTCGTTAGTGACGACGTTACTGGATTTCAGTACGCCAAAAACTTGGAAAGTCATCTTGAAAACTGTTTTATAAAACAGAAACAAGGAAAGTTGCGACAGACTTCGGTAAAGGAATTTTTAAAAGTCCAAACATAAATAAATATGTTCAATATATTATACCTATGAAACATCTCGCAATAAAAATTAAATATATAAATTAAATTACCAAGAAATCTAATTTATTTAAAAAGTAGTATGTGTATAAATTTTAGTAAAATTTTTATTCGCCCACTCCTACAAGCGGGCCCCCCCCATAAGCGGACAAAAATTGTGGAACCGTCAGTGTCCGCTTGTGGGAGGTTTCACTGTAGTAGTAGAAAATTTTTGTTTTTTGTAAGGAGTACACAAATATGTGAAAAACCTTTAAATTTTGATTTTTATTCGTTTCCTCACAAAATAATCATTTTATTTTGATTTTTATTTTTCGCTTAGAAAATAAGTGTTATTTCATAACTTTTATATATTGCGACGCAAAATTATAGTTATGCGCTAAGTTTTAATAAACTCTTAATCAATAAATAAAAGTTATGATATAACTCTTATTTTCTAAGCGAAAAATAAAAATCAGTACATTATAACTTTCATAAATGTTCTAATTTTTGATGTACATTGCAGGTTATATCATGTGAGCCGGCCGGTATCGATATGAAAGGAAATAAAATATGTGATATGGACAAGAAACAACTTCGTATTTCAGACAAGCAACGTATAAGTGTTTGGGACATATTGGAAGGTCATAAGAATCCAGCACCCTTATCATGGGTCTGGTTTGGTGCAGTCAAATCTGAAAGAAAAAGCTTAGCATATGAAGAAACACATCGCAGTCTCAAATATCACGCGCATAGTTTAGTTAAACCCATTAGTTATTTTTATGAATCCTTACCGCTGCCTCCAGAAGACATAGAGCCTGTGCCGGAAAAGATCTGCATTGTAACGAAAACAGAATTCTTTAGTTGTTTAGTTTTTGTTAAATTTTTCTATGCATCCTAGAAAGACGAGATGAAACCAGATACTCCTTCATCAATTGATCAATCACCTAGTGCAGTTACCACTGGGAGAACACGAGGAAAGGGCACCACACGTAAGCGTAAGCCGAAAGTTTCGAAAACTTCTCCCACAAATATCCCAACGCATGCCCAGGTGACTCCGCAATCGCAGCAACCTCAAGTTCAATCACAGACACCGCAACAGATGAACCCACAAGGTCAAATTAATCACCTTCAAATGAATGCACAGGTATGATTTCTTTTTTCATGTTTAAATATTTTAATATTACTTCTATTGTAGAAGTCTCCTCAATTGTCAATTCAAGAAACTTTTAAGAAAGATTCTGAATGTGTAACTTACATAATTTTGCATTTCACTTAAGTCTTACTTTTGGAAACTTTATAAAAAGCATATAATTATTATTCTAGCGTTGGTTAGGACGTTATTTATTTATCATATATTATAAAACGTCAATTCATAGCACAATTTCGTATACTATGGTATGCTTTTCGCCTGCATCGTTAAGTCTTGACAATGTAAAATTTTGTTGCAAAATATGTTTTCATGTTGCAATGTATTGCACATGGTAACTTTCTTCAACGCAATCATATTAAAAACAAACCAAAAATTGTTATTGTGTTAAAAAAAACTTGGCAGTAATCTTTTATCGAAGCAAGCAACAAAATATTTGCGACGTCACTACTAAAACCTCTTTCGCGAATGGATGTCAAACGAAACGTAACTATGTCCACGTTTTGAGCTCGCTAGCACATCGTACAGATGCTGTTAATCAGACTACATACGAGCACTAATCACTAAGCAGTATAAATGCCGACACTTCAATACGTTTAACATTGAATGGGATTTTTTAATTTTTAAAAAATAATATAATATATAAATGGCAATTATTAAAAAACAAGGATGGAAGGGCTAAATTCGGGAGTAACCTAACATTTTATACTCTAGCAAGGGGAAAATCCTGCAAAATGCCTGCAGGTGTAGAGCAAACTTTGTTTTAATGAATGTTTCGAAAGAATTACACATTTATTATTCGACAAAAGGGTGAAAGAATGACAATCAAATTTGGCATTTTATCTAATTATATTTAATCTTTATATCGGGTATATTTGTGCTAAGAAATAGTCTGGATTATATATTAAGGGCTGTCCGCGTTAAGTTGTAAATTACTGAAGTATATTCTGAAAAATAATTCCAGCAATTGTATGAAAATAACACACACTCTGGCCGTCAAATGCAACATAAAACCCGCTTAAAAAAATACACACACACAAATTGCAAAAGTCATAGTTTTGTTGGAAATTTACTGCTCTTTTGATAGGCATTAATATTTGACGATTCAATTTCCTTTCTTTTAATTGAATTATAAAAATCATAAGAAATAAATTATGTTTATGAAAAGTCATAATAGACCTTTTAGAGCATTCAATTTCATACGAAGCCTATAAAATTAGTTCCCTAGTAGTTAGAGGCGCAATTTGAAAATTTCTATCTGATTTTATGGGGTTACATGCGTTTCTTCTTGGGGATAACATAATTTTTTTTTTCAACAATTTTTTTCTCATATTAAAAATGAATTATTTAGAAATTCTGAAATTTTTGGAAAAAACTATTTTAAACTCCTCCATTGTGACGCCATTTCTGATGACTTCTCGGCGCCGGCATTGACATTATAACTCCTTACAGAATCATCTAAAGTGAAAAAATACGTGCTTTTGATAAACCTTTACTTAGAACTTTGACGAAAAAAATTGAAAATTGGAGTTTTGGCATACTACCTACTAATAAATAAAATTGTAGCGTCCGTTTTCGATATGAAATTATAATATACATTCGTAAACTTTGCCAACTGAGCGCGACGAAGTCTCAATAAAAACAATTTATTTGTTTATATTAAATTAGTTTGTAAAATGTAAAATATGTTCCTAATAGTATTTAAAAAGTATTTTTCCATTTGCATTTTAGGCTACTGTTCCACAATTTAATTCTAATCAACTCCTTCAACAAAATTCAGCGATGATGATGCAACAACAAATGCAAGGTAATTTACAGCAGCTTGGCAATGCTCAAAACACACAAATTGGTTTTATGGGAAACGTGCCCCAGGGAGTAACACAATTAACTGGTCAAAATCAACAACAATGGATAGGACAAAATCAATACCACCAGATGCAGCAACAACCACAATTTTATCCACATCAAGGTGTGCAAATATTTTTAACTTATATAGTTATTATACAATGCCTAAAAGGAAGCCCCTATGGGCCATAGATATATACTTCTCATTAATTCTCTATTAATCCTCATTAAATAGCAAATCGTTTCGAGCGCCCACAACATAATCAATCTAAGCAGGCTTTATGCAATATGCTTCGGCAGCGTCAACCAAATTTTAATCAAAATAATTCATCATCATTTAACGCTCTTCAGCAGCATCAACAAATACGACAGACACAGGGACTACAACCGCAAGGTGCTGTTAACTCCGTCCAACAACAATTCGTTAGAGGAGGGATGCGAGGAATAACATCAAATCAGAACCAGCTAACAAGTAATATTGGTAATATGCCTCAGGGATTAAATGCAAACGGTATCATGGCTGCGCAGCAGGGCGCCCAGAATGTAAACTCACAAGCTAGTAATCAAACAATGCCAATGACCCCAAATACAGGTATCATAAATACGTCATCAAATAATCAAAACAACTTGATGAATGTTCAATCTGCATCTGGATTGGTAGGATCAGGAAATGTTTTACAGCAAAATGTTAACATAGGAGGTGGAAATTCGAATCAAAACATCATTAATCAACCAACGAATCCATTTCATAATTTTAATCAGTATCAACAATCTGGAATTATGAATAATGGCGGAAATAGCCAGGTTCCACCCTCCAACATGGTAGGCTCCTACAATCAAATGAACCAGAGGAGCGGTTCTTCAGATTATCTCCAACAACGCGGAACTAATCCTGTAACTAATAATCGTGGTCAGTTTGTCAATCCGACTCCCAATGTAACCATGGGAAATATTATAGGGCAGAATACTATACAGCCTTATTCAAGGCAACAATGTACCGGTGGAAAACCGAGTGTAGTTTCCACACAGCAGCAATTTCAACAGCAGCGAATACATCACCAAATGATGCAAATTCAAGGTAAGCAAAACTATTTAATGTTTAATTTTTTAAATAATTTTTCAAGTATATATAACTATTCGATATTATACGTCCGATACCAAAGTGCGGAAGGTGTTTTATATTATAATTTTTGGTATTGAATATTATGCCTATGTTCTGATGTACTTCTGTATACTGATAGACAACCCAGAGTTAAAAGTTGAAAACCGGTACAGGTAGGGACTAAGCGTTTTCTTCACATTTCTACATTTCCAAATTCCCAAACGACGAGTAAAATGATGAATGTGGTAACTTCAGAATAGTGTTTTTTCCCTCTTTGTTATCTTTAGTAAATTTCTGTGGTACTGCAACATCAACCATAGTACGAACGGCACTTAAGGTTTTTGTATTAAAATTGTGCCTTCTATTTTTGATATGCACTACACGCTTATGGACTTTATGTTCGTGATAACATAATATATCGGAGCTACCCTTTATCATCGTCCAGAATCGGATGAAACTTACATAATTCTTAAAATTAATTTTAGGCTTTAGGACTTTTACGTTTCGCAAAAGGTATTTTAATACAAATCCTTAGTAACGGTCTCAACAAAAAATTGGGGTTGTATTAGTTAGAAACATGCTATTAGAAACGAAAAAAACCTAAGCTAAAGAAATAAACATTTATATAAAATTCAAATGTTAGCTATTTAAAAGTGTGTGAGATAATATTTTTTTATTATATGTTTAGGCCTAGACGAGCCAGTGGATTTCAAAATTTCATAATCATTTGACAAAAACTTTCTACTTGTAGGTGGAATGGTGCAATCTCAAAATCAAACTATAAACCAGCAACAAACTCCAAATTTAGTCGCTCAACTACAAAGACAGTTACCGAATCAACAAAATATGAATGTTCAACAATATCAACATCACCAAGGTCCATATTAAGATAATAAAATATTAAATATCGAAATATACTGTGTAACATATATATTTATGTAACTTAATTTTCCGATATCATTAAACATCGTAATTTTTGCACAACTCACTTCATTGTAAACTAAGAAAAAATTGTGTGCTATTTTAATACACAAATACTTGAATTGAAAACTTATTACTTTAAATGGAAAAATTCAAGGTAGGTGTTTTATCAGACCTCCAAGTCTTTTAACGAAAAAATGTTTTATTTTATAAAAGTAAAAAAAATGCACCTTTAAGAAATGTTTCGACAGAACTTGAAAGAAACAAAAAGTGAATAATTTTAAAAGTAATTGCTATATGTATTTATCTAGTTCCTTCGGTGACCTTCACTAATCCTCGGAGATTCATCTAAAATCGATCAGCCAAAAAAATTGTTTTATTATTAAATAATCTAGTGCCTGATCGAAGATATTCAGAAAAAGGCATCAGTTAATTTAACTTAGAAAATTTATATGTTAAGGTTTGTATAAATGAGGGAATATTTTGTTCTTTACTAAAATGACACGATGGAACATTTCCATAAACTATTGCTATTGACGGAATTGAGGGAATGTTAATAGAGGAAATGGTATCTGTCTAAAATGTAAAATGTTATAAGAAAATATAGAAAAAGCAGAAGTTCGTAAATGAAAGTGTACACCACGTCATAAAGGAACATTCCTTGCTTTATAAGAGAACTCAACAAAATAATCCATTATATAAGAGAATTCATCAAACTTCACAACTCGTAGAAGGAACCAAGAAAATTTAGGGTGGTGGAAATTTTCTTGGTTCCTTCTACGAATCTGGCAACTGGAAGATGTATGCATTAAGGAAAATGACACCATATTTTCTTAATATTTCAAATAAACCATAAGAAATTCATTCATAAGGATCACGACCAAGCTATAAAGCCAGATGCATTCGTTCATAACTCTGCGCTGCGATTTTTTTTCTTTGCGCCTGGTCAGCCACAATTCTTTTTTATAAGAATGACTAAAATTACGTTTAAATAAAATTAATGATTTCAGTAAAATTTAAAAAAAAAACAGCCAAAAATTCCGTTTTACAATTGTTACAGAAAATACTACCATGCCCCGTATTTTGCATGGCGTTTCTTAGTTTTAATTTAAAATCTCGATAACTTTTCTTTGACGTTACGATATACTTAACGAATATACGAAATAATGATAATAACGACAACAACTTGGAAACGACAATTCAAACGCCAACGGGAATAGGACCGACTATTTTAATTTATTTCATATTATGCACTATATACGGTATTAAGTTATAAAATTTGTATAAAATTGCCATTTGTATGAAATTCTTTATTATTTCTATTTGTTCTAAGCACATTCCATATAGTGCTTTTATATGTTAACTTATTATCATTATTTCATACATTTTGTTTAGCCCATTTCGGCAATTGTATTAATACAAAAGCAGCATAAGTAATTTTTTTATTACATAGCATTGCAAAAAGTCGATTAAAATATTTTTTTTTTTTTTTTCAATATGTATGCGAGCTCATATGCATGTGTTGGTAAAATTGTCATTTGGTTTTTTTTTCAACATTTATTAGAACTAAATTTTTTTGCCAACAACACAATGTTGTTCCGCTCTACGCACGAACTCGCAGTTACTACGATGTCATGCCACCATGCACAAAGGCGTTTCATCTGAGACAATACTATTAATGTTAGGGAGTGATTTGTATGGAGGAATGCTTACTTAAACATTAAGACGTTATTTTCCTAATACAAAATAAAAATTTCAATAAAAAAAATAATTATGTGGCAATGCGCCCCTGACCCCACCTTGCCTTCGATTTTTTAACTTGCTTCGATCTAACCGTTCTCGCATAAAAGCAAAAGTGAAAAACTTGGAACATTGTTTGCTTGGGGTTATTGTTGGGTATATCTTTTGACCATTGAGATATTATTCACGCAACGCACATATGTAAATTGTTGAAGAATTTATCTAATAAATGTTCATTTTGTTCTGAGGTGTTTACCAATAATACTCTTTTTTAATTCAAGAGATTATTTGTATATATGTACAAATTACATTTTTTTGTAATATTCAAGTGTAATAAGATGCACATCGATTATTCATATAAGAACACTTCCCTTATCGCACATTGCGTGGTATATTTCCTTTTTTACGAAATTGTATTCTTCGATGTTCCCTCTTGTGAAAACTAAATTACAAATTAATTATTTTTAACATTTACTACACATAATAATTTTATTATTGCCATCAGTCCATCCCTTATCTAGCCCTAATATAGGGTATATATAGTAATTTCCCAAATTTCACAGACTACACCGTTTATGTTGGTCAATATGTGACATTTTTGATGAAATTAAGTGAACAAGCTGAATATGGATGAAACTGGTCTAGACCGTCGTCTAAACTTTGTTTCCTTAAGACAATAGAATGATTTTCAACCACCCGGAAAAAAAAGCAAAGACAAAAGATATGCTTAAAATTTCAATCTATCTTCTTTTATCAATAATTTATCTAATTGAAATTTTATTATGCACAAAATTTGTTTTATTATTTTGGTTTCACACTTTTAGAATTTTTTTCGACTTTGTCGAAAGATAAATTGTACCATATATGTATACTAGATATTACTATTAAAAATTTTGTATTATCAAACAATCATGTTAAGAACTGATGTTACTGATTGCCAAATACAAATTAAATTATTTTGAAGCATAACCATTAGGGTTATTACTCTGCCAACGCCAAGTATCTGCACACATTTCGATGATGCCGCGTTTAGCTTTCCAACCGAGAGAAGCTTCAGCCAGCGAAGCATTGGCGAAACAAGTCGCCACATCACCAGATCGCCGATCAGTTATTTCATAGTTAATTTTTCGATTACTAGCCTCTTCAAAGGCATGTACCATTTCCAGAACAGAATAACCAACACCAGTGCCAAGATTATATGCAAAAAATCCAGTCTCAGCTACATTTCTTAATTTTTCCAGAGCTCTTAAATGTCCTTCTGCGAGATCTACAATATGAATATAATCGCGTACTCCGGTTCCATCTTTTGTTGGAAAATCAGAACCATAAATTTTCAATACATCCCGACGTCCGACGGCCACTTGAGCAATAAAAGGCATCAAGTTATTAGGCTCTCCGTTGGGGTCTTCGCCAATACATCCACTCGGATGCGCTCCAACTGGATTAAAGTAACGCAATGACATAACTGCCCAACGCTAAAAATTTTAAAAATTAGTAAAAACAATTGAAAATAAAAGTGTCTTTCACCTTATCGGATTTACATAGATCCTTTAAAATTTCTTCGGTAAAATACTTTGTTTTGCCATAAGGACTTGTACAATTGCCGGTTGGATGTTCTTCAGTTACAGGCAAGAATTTGGGTTCACCATAAACAGTGGCGCTGGAGCTATACACAAATTTAAACACATTGTTATCAGCCATAGCTTCCAGGAGAACATTTGTTCCCGTCATATTATTATGATAGTATTGTAGCGGTATACGGCAAGATTCCCCAACTGCTTTAAGCGCAGCAAAATGAGCCACCATATCGATTTTGTGCTGAAAGTCAGTATACAACACGAATTAATAGCAGAAAACAAAAAAGTTAAAGTCTATCGGTTGAAATTAATAAAAAAATAAAAGTGCTTTTTAAATAAAATGGTTAATATGTTAAAAAATATGAAGCTTTGCTACACTTAAGTGCACAATTAACATATCTTTATTAAAACTAATGGTGAAGTAAAGCATTCGAAGAACATTTTGTAAATTGTTTACATTATTTTCGGATTAAAAATTAAAATTTAACTTTTTTATCCAACATATCTTGATTATAAATTTGATTTTTATAAAAATTAAATTTAACTACAAATCTAATATTTTATCCAAAATGTTGAGCTTAAAAAACTAAATTTTAATTTATCAATAACATACTTTAATGAAGACACTTTTTATTCTCATACATTTCGGATAGTTAAGAAATTAGCGAATTGTCAAACTAATTACAAAACAATAAAAAATTTACCTCTTGAAAAACAGAACGAACTTGATCTCTATCAGTAATGTCTATGCAATAGTAAGTTAATGTTTTCCCAGTCAATTTTTGAACTCTATTTAACGACTCCGGTAGTTTAGATGACCCTGAGCTATATGCATTACTCAAGTTATCTATACAAATTACGTTGTAACCTGCATTCAACATCTCCAATATTGTATGGGAGCCTATATATCCCGCACCTCCGGTTACTAAAACATTTGGAGGACTCATTCTAGATCCTGTAAAGAGAAAAAATACAAATGTGTTAATAAAGTGAAAAATAAGTAAATATTCAGTTTATAATAATTAAACTATAATACATTTTTTAATAAAGTTAAATATTTATAATATTGAGCGAAGTAAACAACTCTTTTTGAAAAGTTCACCCTTTGTGTTCATCCAAGCCGTGAAACAATTCAGCTTTTGATGAAAAGCAGCACGCATTGTATTGACGACGCTGCTCAAACCAAATATTTTTGAGAATCTCCTAATTTCTGTGGGATATTCGGCAGGTCACGTTATCTAACTCTGCCAAAACCACTGTAGTCTAATGGACTCAAATCTGGACTTTAGGCGGCCATTCATCTGCTTCTATGAAAACAGAAATATTGCTTTTAAACCACTGCTTGCAGGTCTATGCCCTATGTACAGGAGCACAATCTTACTGAAAGATCCAATGCTTTTCACCTGCTGGTACACTTTTCCACCCGTTTTAACTTCTTTTTCACAGAAATGAATAGGTGTAACACCTTTACAGGAACGCCTAATAAGAAATACAATATTTGCTAAAAGTTTTTCATTTTAGCTAAAAGTGATAGCCTGTACTACCTAATCTGGGCATTTAAAGTAAATCACCGGAACTGTTCTCACAGAACAAGCCCTGTAAGTGTAACGAAATAGAATTGCTCCTAACTAAACCAAAAAATTGATTATCCCAACATTTATTCCTTTGGAAGATATTTTTAGTTTTCATATTTGATTTATTATTTCTGAAACGGCTGCATCGCTTTGGCTGTGGGTCCCTGTATGTGGGGATTATCAATAAACAATTTTTTTCTTTATAGCAGTTGTCTATAATCAGTTGTACTACAAATGTACTTGTAATAGACTATGACTTTTCCACACTGTTTACAAATCTTGACAAGCAATCCAACTTGAACTTATTTCAAAGTACAAAATATTCCGAATTTAGCGCTTTGATATATCTGTTTGAATGTGTACTATGTATATATTTATATTCAACAGTCTCGCAATAATCTCAAATGAGATATATGCGACCTAAACTTAACGGAAGAAGGCTAAATTTAATATTTACTCAATGTGCAAAATGTCAACCAGAAGATCGGAATTGATGATATTAGGGATATGAGATTACGACCAAGGTCTAGACCAGATCCATTCATGTTCAGCCTTAAACCCATAATATAATAACAGAAATTATTATAAGTGGTATAATATAAAATCACTTTTTTGGCATTAAACTATAGTATATTCCATATTATTATTTTGTCATTATTTTAATTAAGCAAGTTATTATAAAGTTAGTTAATTCTATAAAGGCTACGCTTACTCAATTTAGTGAAGATAATTTACATATTGATCTATATATGGGGTGTAAAGTGAGGCGAAAGTTCGAATTAGGCATATGTTGGCTAAGGGAAATATTAGTCTGATTGAACACATTTTTGGTATACAGATATACTATTATCAGGAAAAGACTATTCCTAATTTCCAAAATATATATCACAGATTGACCGATATTTTTGGCAAAAAGTCAACCATACGCATTTTGGTCTACATGTTTGACGTCTGGGCTGAAAATGTTTAGTCCGATTTCGACAATTTACCGCCGCAAGATGAAATACCTTGAGGGCTCTATTTTTGCAAGGTTGTATCCATATATATTGATTGGTTCTTGATTTGTATACTAGAAAGTGAAACCATCACCCATTTTCATACTCTAATGTAGGAACGGATGAAATTTGTACGAGTAAATGGTGCCACTCCTATAAAGCTCTCTTGGGCAATCCATGATGTTAAATTTAATGTCTCTGGCGCATATGGTTAATGATTTATCGTACTTAGTAAACCTGTTCTCGTTATTGTGATTCATTATACCAAACTACAGTTTTGGTCGTGCCCGTAGTCGTATTACACCCATCTTCGAACTCGTCCTCCTTCCACGGAGCCAGTGTATCAAGTTTCGTCAAGATATCTCAATTTTTACTCAAGTTATCGCTTGCACAGACGGGCGGACAGACAGTCGCTCGAAATTCAACTCGTTTTGTCATCATTTATGTCTAATATATACATATAAACCTATTCTATGTAAATTAGTTTTGGGTGATAAAGGCAACCGTTAGGTGAACAAAACTATTATACTTTGTAGCAAGTTGCATAGGTTTAAAAATTTTCAGAATGGTGAGTAGATTTGAGCAAATCGCACTAGGGAAAGCACCTGTGGTTTGAAAACTTTTAAAAAGTGGTCGTGGTCCCGCCTCTTAAGAAGTTTATATTAGAAATTTCAATAAATATCACATCCTATAACTATGAGACAGAAAGCCCTTTTAGGAGGCGGTGAAAAAACAATAGACGTAGCGCCATCAACATTGGATGAAAACTTATATCTGAGTAATTGCTCCACCAAATTCCTAAATTTAATGCAATGCATTAGCCTGACGTTCTTAGACTACGACGTGATAATTAGCGAAATCGGACCACAACCATACCTACTATCCATGTATAACATTTTTCAATTGTATTCGAAAGCTTTTACGACCTACAAATCGAAACTCAACGATGTTGGAGAAAAATCATTTCGGGTAAATAGTGCTTCTACGATATTTCATCAATGAAAAGGATACCGTTTGATCCCATCTATGATTAAAGCGCCAAATATTGTTATTTGTTGGCGAATCAAATCAACGAAAATTTTCTTTTTCTTAGGCGGAAGGCTAATACTGTAATGTATACCAATATTCTTCTGGTAGATTGTAATTGATCACATGACGTTTTTATGCGGGCAAAAGGTGCGCAGAACCCCAATAATGACTAGAAAACTAAATTTGTATTATTAAAAAGCCTATATTTATCAAAACATAAGATATGTAATTGCCTTAAAAACATGAGCATATTCAAAAATTTCATCAATAAGATCGTAATCTGGACACTTGAAAACAAAAAAAAAATGGTGTTCTTATTGTGCTGTGTAATTTATTGTTTTTCACATTCCTCCCACTGTTAGTATGAAGATGTTGGCTTAATGACGTCAAGGTTGGCATAACCTTGTATTCTGTGAGCGTTGGGGGTATGTCATTTCATTCAAAATTTCCCACAAATGTCAAAACCAAAACCCAAATAGTCGTTTACTATAAAAATGTTTCACTCAAATGAGGTGGTGAAGATGGAGACCAATACCTACGTCTCCGATTCTCCACGGTTTGATAAGCCGTAGATGTAAATGTAGATTATACAGAATAATAAATTCATATTTTTATTAAAAAAAAATCATCGTTCATTGTTAGGTCAAGGGCTTTTCAACGTAGTACCTTTCCCCTGTAAGTCCCGGAATTTAAAATAAATATAACCAGGTGTTTACTAAACTTTATAAATTAAAATGAATTAAAATGTTATCAAAAAATATTCTCACCTAATTTCATTAAGATAGCCAACTATAAGCGCTGAGGTCCTCATATTCGTAATATGAGTTTTGTAAAAATCGTCCAATTTTGACCATATGTATTTAGATGAGAGGTGCTACACTTCAAGGCAGTATTTGGGTATTGGCGCGAGGGGCCCAACAACAACAATTAGACAACAAGAATTAGGTTAAAGTAAGTTTATTACTTTTAAATGTTACTTTTTTAAAAGTAGGTAAAATATTTTTTTGTAATGGTAAAAAGGTAAGTCCGTTAGATCAAATGTGATGGAATGAAAAAATTTATTTTAGAAAATTTTAAAAGTATAGGCCGACGGCGACGTTAAAATTAATATCACACAACAGAGATGGACTGACCCATTCATAAGTTTTACAAGAAATATGATACCAAGCATTTCCCAAGGACTAGCGAGTGTAGGTAGATTTAGAAGTTTTAAACGATTAGTATATGGGGGAAGCCCTAATGAATAAATGATAGGTTCTTGATTAATTATTATAAAGTGATACTATCTGATGGAAAATATAATATTAGTTTGTCAAAAAAGTCTTTCGGTACTTTCGCTAGTTGGCGCTGAAAGCGCGTAGTTCTAGTTTTATTCGTCGCATCGGGTCATGCTATACCTTTTTGGAAAGCTCATTTCACGCGCTAACACGCATTTGATTGATTGTCGTTTCTTTTAAGTCGTTAAGTCGTAACGTCGCAAACATGGAGCAAAATAAAGAGAGAATACGGCATATTTTACAGTACTACTACAATAAATGCAAAAATGCACCTCAAGCCGCCAATAAAATTTGTGCAGTTTATGGACCCGATACAGTTTCCATTTCCACCGCACAACGATGGTTTCAACATTTTCGTTCTGGTGTAGAGGTGGTCGAAGATGCGCCACGCTCCGGAAGGCCTGTCGTCGAAAATTGCGATAAAATCGCTGAATTGGTCGAAAGAGACTGGCATAGTATCATCTGTATCATTTGTCAATAGCTGGGCATGAGTCATCAAACCGTTATAAACCATTTCAATAAATTCAATAAATCATTCAATAAAAATACTGCAAGACTTTTTTGACAAAAAATTTATATTACAAAAATTTAGCTTGGTTTTAATAATGAGAATTAATTTAAACAAAACCTGAACAACAGCATATAGTGCTGAAGATTAATTTATATGCAATTTCACCAAAGAGTGGGCGGTGTCCCACCATTTGTTCACTTTTAACATTTCATCGTATACAGAAATGATGTTTTATCCTTACAGTTAGAAATAATTATTCTTCTGTGTGAGAGTTAGCGCACTTTTGGTATCTTGGGGTGGATAAAGGCTTAGCTATTTGGGAGACATGAAAATTAAACTTAATACCCATTTTTCGAAATTTTTTTAATCACTGATGACCCAGCTGTGATACTCGGTACCAAATTTGTAATTTAAATTCGCATATAATTTAAACACTTTATTTTTCAATTAACGGCATTTTGTGGACATGGCAGTGGTTCGGTTTTGTCTACCTGTAGTATCAATAATTTAATAATACTATTTTTACATATTACTATTCTGTTGATGTTTTTGAAGCTTATTTCTTCTTATTTTATTTATATTTTCCAAAAATTATTTTCATAATTTTTCATATATACTTTTAACATTATGTGCATACTGCATACATTGCTTTGTAGTTAGGCAATCAAAAATTAAATTGCATTGACTTTCCAGCATTGAAAGAGAGTATGTGATGCTTGCATTATTGAGAGAAAAAACAAATGATGTCTTTTGTCTTCGTTGCAATTCAAATTAACCACTTACATTGCTGTAAATGATATCAAACAATGTAAATGCAATAGGTTGCTTCGGTGATATCAAGTATGTACATACCTATGTATGTAAAGCTATACACATGTAAATTAACACAACACTTGTTACTGACAACTGTGACCGAAATGCATCAGAAAGTGCATGGTCAGCGTCTGCACTACCTGTTGTGCAGAATAAGATTCGTGGAAACGAATCACGCCAGCAATAATTATTTAGTTTAGAATTAAGTATAAATATTGTAATTTTGTTAAGCCCCAATGCAGCGACGCTAAAAAAAATATTTTTTTGGTTATTTAATCATTAAGAAGCTTAACTTGTATACACAAAAAAAATAAATAATGAGACGCCATTTACCGTTAGTAAATCGAATATGTAGTTTTACAATCTATATGCATGACAAAAGTTGCTTGTTGAAGAAACAGTCAATTTTGTTTTAACCACATCAGCGCCTGCCGAATGTAAGCAAAGTCTCCAAAAACTGTAAGATTTTTTTTTAATTAAATTAAGGCTAATTGATTGACGGTGGATTTTATGTTTCTGGACGTATATACTTACATATAATGAATATAGTAGAAAAACTTTACTTAAGGGGTTAGAGATAGTTAGAATTTTCAAAAAAATATTTTTTTTTTTGCATTTTCGTTAAGTGTAATATCTTAAAAATATTCCCTGAAAATTTCACGTTGATCCGATAATTAGTTTTTGAGTTATTCGAGAAATAAGAAAGAGAACTCGGGCACTTCAAAGCGCTAGTGTGAACTTTAAACGCGTTTTTCTCAAAACTATGTTTTTTGAATCAGTGACAACTGTAAAGTGAAAACCGTTCAGTAGATATTAATGAAATTTATACGGCTTTTAGAATACATGTAAAACTAATTTGTTTTGTCCGATTGTTTTTAGGTGAATCTCCAAGGACTTATGCTTGTCACCGCAAGTACTTTTTTTTGGAACAGGGTCAACACAAACAACTATAACTTTGAAAATTAAATTTTTTGTTTTTGAAATTTTCGTGACTTCAAGTCAACACATCCTATAATAATGCCATATTACTACTTTTCTAAAATAACATGAATAACTCTCATTTTTTCGTGCCTTTGACTACACCTAACCCCTTAAAGAAGAAAACGTGGATTTAGAAAACCACTTGGTTAGCATCAAACAACAACACTGCCCAATTAATTGTCCCATTTTGAAAGCTAATGCAAAGGATCTTTTTAGACAAATTTATCCGAATAGAGCTCCAAATTATGAGTCAGGTCTGTTCCAATAAAAACTACGTCACCCCTTGTGAAAAGACTAAGCCAGGCAGAAAAATACGTAAGAAAAGAGTTACGTGTATACATACATACTTTGAATAAACAAGAAATCGCAATCAGTAATTGGCATCTACTGTGGCTCAATAGGAATTATAGCAAAGACACGACCTTCGTCAAGCCATTTTGCTATTATAACTTCAATAGAATGAACATTACTAAACTGAGATAATCATTAGTATGATGATGAAGACATTATCCATCTGTGGGTGCTTTGTCCACCAGATCTTTCTTACAAACGCATATTCGAACAGACACAAAAGTTGTTGACAAGACTTACGCCTGATTGTATAATGAAGCAATATTCGCTGTGAAAACGCGTATTACTTAAATAATATTACTTGAATAAGTACAATACAAAGTTCTCTAACAAATTGTATTCGGATAAAAGCCCTCATCAGAATAAGGTTACTGATAACACTTGAATACATATTAAAAATATATATGTACATATCTATGTACATATTGTTTAAATACACATGCATGTTTCATATTGCTGTGATCATTTTACGAATTGTTCTTAAAAAACAACTGTCCCAAAACAACAAAAACTAATAAGAATTTATAATCTCTCATATTTTTCAAAATTTTCTTGACACACATGTTTTGTCAGTTTAACAGAGATAATTTGAACGAAATTTATCTAAGTAATGTCTGTGCCCGGAACGTACTCATGTCCGGTTATAGGAATTGGTTTTGAATGAAAACGTTTAAACAAAATGTCTTCATGAAATTTATCCGGTTATGGGACAACCATTTTTCAACAGGATAACGCCATTCACGTTTCTAAGGAGTATTTTATGTGGTTAGGAGCGCCATATCGCACGCAGAAAGGTGCCCGGCTGCAGTCTTAATTTGAATCCGACGGAGATCCCTTGGGGGTAAATATCATGCAAATTTTAAGGTCAAAAAGCCAAAAGACACCTTTATATAGCTCAAGTTGGGCATTCGGTTCAAGCTGATTCGGAAGGTTTAAAAAAGAGATTAATTAAAATGGAGAGTCAGTTAATTATCGAAAACTTAAAAAATACGAACATATCAAAAATTAAATGTGGTAATATTGCATATAAATTAATTTTAATAAAAACGAAGTTACTTTTACTGTTTTGAAATTACATAAAAATATTAACACAATTTCATTTTTAGTTGTTTTGAAAAGAAAAAATTTAGAAGTAGTAACAAAACTGCGGGCTTTTAATACTTTCCAAAAAGTACGAAATTCCTCTATAAATTTTGTCTTAATAATATTAATTTTTCGAAATAGAGTATTTCTTTGAAACAATTAATATCAGCTATTATACACAGTTTTCTACAAGACTACCAGAGGGGGTTTCCATAACCTCGTATGCAGATGATTGCACGATATTGACGTCGGGCAATGGAATCGATGGCTTGTGTTCGAAGGAAAACAACTACCTCTCCTCACTGCACGGAACCTCACACTTTCCCCACCAAATCCACAGCAACCATTTTTACAAACTGGACGAAGGAGTATAGACTTGAACTTAACATTGCAGTCGATGGCGTCAAAATTCCGACTGTAAACAACCCTAAGATTTTAGATGTAACCTTCGATAGTCTGTGCTCCTTCTCTCCCCATACGACCACGATTATCGCTAAGGTACAGAGCCGTAACGAAATCCTCAAGTCGCTAGCCGGCAGCACATGGGGAAAAGACAAAGAAACGTTGTTGGCAACATACAAGGCAATCGGCCGGCGGGTCCTTAACTACGCAGCACCAATATGGTCGCCTGGATGCGGTGGTACGCAGATGAAGAAACTTTAGACCTGGCAAAATACTTCATTCCGGATCATGACGGGATGCCTTTTGATGTTTTTGAACACCTTCATAGTGAGACGCTTATACTCCCAGTAAAGGAGCATAATGAACTCCTCTCCAAGCAGTTCCTGCTGGGATGTTTTCGTAGAAATCACCCTTGCAGCCATCTGCTTGGAGCGGAACCGCCTCCTAGGAGCATCGAAAGGTCCTTTCTCGACTACGTCGTACAGTACGCCGACCGGACTTCGGACGCAACTGACTTTCGATAGGCACTGACCGCCAATCGCAGTGGAGACATCAACACCTTCACCGACTCCCTTCCCGTGAATGACGTTCTTGGAGTCAAACCACCACCTATCGCAGACGAAGAGCTCGAGTTGCCGCGAGAAACACGAGTGACCCTAGCGCAACTTCGCTGTGGATATTATAGCAGGTTAAACTCCTACTTATCTAGAATAGACCCTGACATACCCAATGTATGTCCTGCATGCAACGAGAGTCCGCATGATACTGACCATCTCTTTGCATGCCCTACAAACCCCACTCATCTAACACCTTCCTCCCTTTGGCCCGACCCCGTCGAAACAGCATGTTTCTTGGGCCTCCCGTTAGATGACGTCGAAAACAACGCAAATAACCCTTACCATCCTAACGGGAATTTGATAACCGTTAAAACAGCAAACAACAACATAGTTTTCTACAACATTCAGGGTAATTCCTCCTAAGCATTATATGAGGCCAACATAACGCTGTAAGAGTCATGTAGCCGAAACGCACAAACATTTTTGAAAATTTTATGAAAAAGAAGACACGTTAGTATGAACGCACGGAATGGTACCAAAAGATAATTTGCCGATAATGAGTGACAAGAGTCCCCATGTAACGCCATCTTAGCAAGCATTATGACGTGGATTTTTTGAAAGATAAAAAAACGAGAAAAAAGAGCAAAAATAAAATTAGGCGGCGCTTAAAACGTATATGTGGCCCTGTACACCAAAAAAGTAGAGTAGAGTTAATGGTGTTGATATTATGGCTCAGTCTGTTCTATCTCCTGACCTCAATTCCACGAAAAACATCTGCACCAATATGAAAAGAAAGCTTTACTAAACGAAAATCAACCTTGAAAAGGATTTGATAATCATTGCTGAGATCTTATAGAATATTTCCAGAAAGATGCCCTGTTAAAAAACCAAAACTGTTCAATAAAAAACTAATTATTTTACAATTCTGTAAAGGTTTGAAACCATTTTAATTTGAAATTTTCAGACTTTTTAATACTATGTAGAAAATTCTTAATTTTTCTGGAACTAGTTTTTCGGTTTATTTAATATAAAATGTTTTATAAAATTTTGTTTACGTTCAATAAAAAGGAGGACTGCAAACTATTAATACATCATTACTGATATGCTATGGAAAAATTTTTAAAACAAAAGGCATTTCTTATTGAAAATTGAAAGATTCGTTTTTTTCTTGCTGTAACTCTAGATTTCAATTTATTTTATTTTTTAAAGCGCAACACTCGTTTTTAATGTATGTAAATGTAAACAAACATACATATATGTATGTATCTGAACTACATATGAGTCTGCAATAAAGTTATTTTTTTTGTATTTCAATACACATAATATTTCTTCACATATATTTATTAAATAAAAATGTATATGAATTGTGTCTAATATAAAAAATATCATGTACTTTTTGTTTTTTGAAAATTTATAAAATCTATTTGTTAATTTTACAAAATAAAAACTTTTTTCGTTCAGAATTCATTAACAAATGTTTAGTAATAATTGCTCACAAAAGTATTCGAGCGAGTAATGACATATACATTTATTTACGAATAATTTAGACTTTTGTTCTTTTAAATACCTCTAAGCTTTTTGGCATACATCTTAACAAGCTACGACTATAATTCGTGGGTATTTTACCCATTCCCTAACATTTTGACGTCAACGCTGTAAGTCCTATACCCAAATTACAGTACATTGCACATTTATACGAAACCTTTTTTTGTACAATTATGTAAGTAATAAATATTCAATAATTGCTAGCTTCAGTCACACATTTTTTTTTTAACGATTATCTAAAGCTAATAAAAAACCCATTCAGGAAATACTTCGGAATAGTGTCTTCCGCTATTTCCCAGTAACAAAAGACATTACTTTCACAAAACTCATATCATTAATTCAAAAACCATTAAGTGAAAAGAACTTTTAAGTTTTTTTGGCAAAAACTTCAGAAATTCAGGAAAATTATGAAACACCTAGAGACGATTCTCTTACGAAAATTTAAATTTTTTTAAGGTTGGGACTTAAAATTAGCTAGAGGCGATTTTTGGCAATTTTATTCTCCAATCAAAATTTGTGATACAACTGAAAATTATTATTATTAAATTGTTTTGCTACTGATACTGACAACTCAGCAATTCCGGAAAAATTTAAATGTTAGCTTTGTTTTCCACATACACTTTTTTTAAAAAAATTACATTCAAACTTTACACTGCGGTTCAAAGACAATTCGGCTATTTTATTAAAAACTGTCATTTCGATATATCCCAATAAAAATTAGATTTAGACATGAATGAAAAAAAAACCTGTAATCCTAATTTCAAGTGCATCACAGGAGGATAATGCTCATTTTCTGCAGTATCACACGAGCCTCATAAAGCAAATGTTATCACTTGTGAGTTCATTATTTGTCGAGTAACGTAAGAACCACGAAACCTCCCACTTGACTGACCAACCCTAAATTGATTACATTTCTAAACATTCCCCCGGACAAATGACAGCAGCAAATCTAAACCATTTGCTACTTATTATATTACAACAGGTAAAAAAATTAAAATAAATTGTGAGCACTTTTTAATTAAATGCAATGTTATCTCAAGGTTGTATAACAAGCCAACATGTTTACAAACATAAAATAATACAAATATTTTGTAACCTGAATAAAATTTTTCACCTGATTACACAAACCACGTACTTAAAAACACCACGTACTTTACGCTGCCACGTTCTATCCTCTACTAAATTTATACACAAAAAACGGAACAAATTGTTATCTTTCAGAGTTCAATCTGCCACGTTCTGTTTAATACTAAATAAAAATTATTAAAGTATCATCAATTACTATCAACTACCGCATTTGTTATCACTTAATTTCATATATACTACGTTATCGCATTTTCTGTTGCATTCCACAAATACATATAAGACATTCGCAAAGTAGAGCTAATTAAATGGCGACGTTAGTCCAACCCAACTTATTTTTTAAACGTCGAAAAGAACTTGAGGAAACTATAAATTCATAACTCAGTACAAGGGCATACATTTTAACTAACGAACAAAACATGGTATAACCACGCAATTTTATTGAATTTCTAACTGCTATAAATGTTAGCTATTGTCACCATGTAATTTTTTTAAATAATTGCCAAAACATAGTTCAACATTTTATAATCAGCTGAACACACTACACAACAAAATGGTGCAGACTTTCGAATGTTACACCCCGTTCAAAGTAGGCTATTGTTCAGAAGTCTTTAAGTTACTAAAGCTGTCTACGATTGGTAATATCTCTGCTTTCTTGTGAAAAAATGAATGAAATGAATTATGAAATTGAATCGATGCAAGAGGATATGGGGATACCCCATTAAATTGATATACCTTCTATCTTCAATCTTATTTGGAAGCGTGGATTCAAAGGCCTTTATCCTGCATCTACAGACTTCTGAATAGTCAATTAGCAGGTGTTCTGAAGTTTCAATCCTCATTTCGCAAAACCAGAAATTAACACAAAAAGCTAGGATCTTATTATGTAAGTGCTTATTGTGCTTACAATGGCCAGTGCAGATTGCGACAAGTAGCCGGAATTTATTCCTTCGGAAATGATTACGTATTAAAACATTCTAACGTTATAACCACAAAATAAGCTCATGCCTTGGCGTTGTTGCCAATACCTCTCCCTACCTATACCTTCCCTTTGCGAAGTTCCAGCAGCTACAAACCAATTTGAAATTGCTCTATTGTGTCCAATATGCTTTAGCGACTGAGCTGCCTGCAGCTCGCTGTACATTTGTTCATCTCCACTTCATTCATTGCTCCTTGCAAATCTGAGTCTTCCTGCAAAGTCTTGCGACTATATAAGGGATTGTGCAGCAAGCACAGTTTTAGAGAGAATGCTGTTGTGTTAAGACCATTTGAGATATAAGTAAGAGGTTATAAACGCGGTTAATGAATAATAAAGTGTTAAGCTATTGGAATTAGAAACATCTATTAATTTGGGATTTTTATTTAACAATGATCAAGATTCATTTACTAGGCAGACGATTAATCGATAAGTCCGGTACAATCGTTTCTATGATAGCAACATGGTCTATGATTACGTTTATTAACGAATAATTTTGTTACCCGAACTTGTAGTTTGTGGTCGAAGAGTGACAATAGGAAACAATGGGCACAGAAATGGTCGAATTATAATCCCGTTCAAAACTTCTCCCTGCCTTGCAAATCGACTCTCCCTTCTAATTTTTTGAAACTATTTCAATGCTTGCGATTACGTTATTAGGAATATGATATGAAAGAGAATGGAAAAATGGTAGTGTGAACGCAAAGGGCAAACCCAACAACGAATTTGACAATTAATGCAACAAAAAGCTTAAGAATGCATTGCATTCTGGACTCTCAATTGTGAGTGGCTCACGAGTAACTAGTTGTATCGAGTTGCAACACATTCTCACTTTTTTCTATCACACTTTCGTATTTAAACTTTAACTTTTTGTCGATATAAATTTTTCCAATCAAATTGTGTGCTAACTTTAAACTACAATCAAAGCAACTGATAACGTATTTTTGCACACAAAAGCCATTGTTACCGTGGACTGATATCAAAATTTAACAATAACAATCAATTTGTCTGGAAATGCAAATGTGTGTGTTTTTTTAACACTTAAAAACACAGAAATAAATTAAGGCAAAGAGAATAATAAATCTGAATATGTATATATATGCCTTCAAGTTGTTCGCGTCAATAAATAATTCTCTTCGTCAAACTCTTGCAATGAATTCACGTTTTTTTCCTTTCCACGGCATCTTGAAGCTGTGGCAATTAGCCATGATAATCAACCTACTTATTTGCAGCATAAATTATATTATGTTCGGACTGACAACAAAAACATGTTTTCGTGGGAAAAACTGGGTTTTGCACGAAAACTTGTGTTTTCGTCCATGTAAAATCTGTCAAACGAAAACACAGTTTTCGCTGAAAACTACTTGAAAACTTACATTCCACTCACTATAATCGGTGCCTGCTCTAGTTTAATCGATTTTTTTGGAAGACATATTTTTCCGGCCCTAAATTGTCACTTGATACGCTGAACACAATGGTTGCGACAGACGACAAACGACATCTGTCAAATATTAAAATACACACGTTCTTATGGACACTGTTATTTAGACAGCTGCACGACTACACGACGGTAGGCCGACAGTTGTCGTTCTCGCTAACTTCAATATTCTCCTATATTTGCCAGCGACAGTAGGACGACAGTAGAGTTGACAGTAGAATGGAAGATAGAGAGATGAGGAAGAGTGGTGGTGCCAATGCTATAGATGCTAATATGTAAAATGTAAAATTATTCACAGATCTTACAAACTTAACGTTATTTTACAAATAAAAGCATAAAGTAGCTCTATTATATCATTTGTAATAACAATTGATAATTTAATACAAAAATATATACCTATTTACTTATTTTTTGCATAAAAAATTTCACTTTGAACAAAATATTAAAATTTCATTGAAGTGCAAGGTATTAGTATGGCCACAACGAAATTGTGTACATGCAAAATGGAGAGCTGTGTTGTCTTGTGTACATGCGTTCATGTAGTAGGATGCACAACGCCGTTTTCAGTTCACTGTCATGATGCCATGTTGTGTCGCAAGCATTGTATTCAGCATGTGATATTGGTTTACATTCCATATATAAATGCAGCTGCTCACTGTTAAGGCGATTCTCTTGTTCTTGCAAAACCCTTGCATGGTGCACCAATTGCAGAATTTTCTTCTTGGTGCAACGGCACAACAAACACACGCAAAAATTTATTTGTTTAAAAACTTATGTCAGATCGAAACCCATGTTTATTTTCGTGCCGTCATATATCACTAGATTCTGCAATGGGTGCTCTCTTGGCCTTGCATATTTCGATATAGGATTTTTGCATTTTGTGTCATCTTGCAAGAGCGTAATCCCCGTATTGATAGTTGTCAGTGAAAACTCATCAAAAACACACATTGTCGGTCCGAACGACTTACATTCCACAACATACAAATGTGTTTTCAAAATTTTTTCAATGTCGGTCCGAACATAGTATTACGGTTTTCCATTTAATATTCTGGATCGTAGAATTGTCACATATGTATATGCACACAACCTTAGTCGGATATAATTTTATCGGTGGATTGTCGTATCGATATTGTTGTCTGTTTCGATGTTTTGAAAATATCGATATTTTAAAAATGCTTTCCATAATTGAAACTAAAATCCGCGTGTCTTACATTATTTACAATAATTTAATGCGTTTTTTTTTCAATATTGTGATTAGAAAATGAGTGTGACAAAGTTTTTAAAATTTATTAATTTATCAAGGATTAATGATTCTAAAGATTTTCTTGGTATTTCTCCTGGTGGTACTAATGGAAGTGTAATAATCACATTAAGTAGAAATATTGTTATTGTTGTTAAAGTAAGTACTAGGAAAAATTTTGGGTAAAATTTAGAATAGCATCCCAGGCTTTCGGGGAAAAAATGGGTATCGTTGGAAAGGTGACGTTCTCCAGATCACGAAAATATATACATATAGTTGCCGCTGACTTATAGTTTTCAAGATATTTGCGTTTAAAGGTGAAAAATTGACAATGTTTAAAGTGATAATTTGTACATTGTGAATAACTTTTTCACTTATATTATGCACTTTTCACTTACTAACACTCCACTATAACGTTTCTGTATATTAATTTTTTTAATATTTGTTGTAAATAAAGCTTTATTTCAATTATTTTGATTTAGTTAAATTTTTTGCATCTGCACAATAAGAAAAGTGCTGCCATGGTTATTTTTTTTTCCGCGCCGGCGCTTCAAAAAAAATAACCATGGCAGCACTTTTCTTATTGTGCAGATGCAAAAAATTTAACTAAATCAAAATAATTGAAATAAAGCTTTATTTACAACAAATATTAAAGAAATTAATATACAGAAACGTTAAAGTGAAGTGTTAGTAAGTGAAAAGTGCATAATATAAGTGAAAAAGCTATTCCCAATATACAAAATATCAATGTGAAAGTTGTCAATTTTGAAACTTTAAACGCAAATATCTTAAAAACTATAAGTCAGCGGCAACTATATATATATATTTTCGTGATCTGGAGAACGTCACCTTTCCAACGATACCCATTTTATCTCCGAAAGCCTGGGATGCTATTCTAAATCCTAGCCAAAATTTTCACACCAAATTCTTGAATAGCATTTCCAAAATTCAAAATCAAAATGGATAATATAGATTCCACAGCTTAGGAATATACACTTAGCAGAAAAGGATTCCGCACTTTTTCAAAATATTACTGTATGATAATGAGGGTAAATTTTTTTTTTAAATTTTGGAATAGCTTCCCCGATTTCAAGGTTAAAATGGGTATGTACGCACAGAGGAGTGCGCACTAGTTCTCGATCGTTATTAGATAAATTTACTGGCATAGTAGGGATATGGCTACAATGTATTCCTTAATTCCAAATATCTGATCAGGTTGAGAGTCATGCTTAGAGCTCCAGGGAATAGGTTCTTTGTTGGCTACTAGCCTTGAGTGGCGGCGCGAACTAGGTGTAGATTACACAGCCTTATAGACTAAAGATGCAGGGGTGCGTTGGCACGTAACTTGTTCTCCACTCCCTATGTGTCTTAAGACATGAACAGGTGTTACTATGGGAACATCCTTTGCATGTATTACTCTTGACAGAGGTGAGGATGGAGCCTTCTAGTTAAAACGCAGCGGGAAAATTCCTCTGGTCCGGGTTGGACTCTATGACACCCCTGCTGTTGAGAGTTATTCTAATGGTAACAATCTTAACCTAAAACAGGATTAGGTCGCCAAAATAACTAGACTGTAAATACTCAATAAATTCAGTACGCAAATATAAGTATAAGTATCTAAATTTGTTTACAACCACTACTATGTTTAAGTTTAGAAAATATTCATGATGTGTAAAATGTAGTGTTTTTCTTTGTCAGATATCCACGCAACAACAGATTTGTAGCTGGTCGACGCAGGAAAAATTGTCTTCAAAAGTTATCTTTGACAATTCAAGTAACAAATATGTAGGAATCTTCGGAAACCGATATATTCGTTGTTGGGACGCCTCTGTTACTGATATAAATTCGATAAAAAAATTGAAGGTACGTACTCAAGCACACTACATAAACGAAAAATTACAACTTCTTCCAAAAACAGTTACAGAAATATGTAGTGGATATCATACCAAGCAAAGGCGAACCAATAATTCTTTATAGTGATGGCTATTGGGATCGACTTTCAGAAGCTCTTTCATTACTAAGAGAATCACATCCTATTCCCGATTCGTCGGAAACCGCACTTCAAAAATGTGGTAACATTAAGGATGCAAATACAAATTTTTGTATTAATGGAGAACAAGTTCTAACTTATTTTGTATCATCTGGAGACAGTAATGAAATAGAACTTGTAATTATGCCATTAAAAGTTGGTGGAAAAAGAAAGAGCTTAAAAATTGGGCGAAAGGACATTACAGCCAGTTTATCAGGTTATGCTATAGTTGAAGGAGAGAATAATTGTGTATTACTAACAATTTGTAAGTACCACTCATAATTACCAATAAATATTATGTTAAATAAATATATAATGACGTTTCAGGGTCAGACCGCAGACTATTTCTACTTAACCTAGATGAATGCATGGAATCGGAACATTCTCCGGGCAATTTCGTAGCCGTTATTTCAACACTTAACGTTGATTCTCCACTATCGATTTTAGGAATAGCAAAGAATTGCGTAGCAATTTATGGTGCAAATAATAATCAAGAAGGCGCTTCGCTATTATTATATAATACACAGTTCAAAGTAGTCAAAGCACAGCAGTATTTTAAAGTGTTCTTCGATTCTTCTCGCATTTGGATAATTGACGACAATATTCTGTTAGCTATGGGTCAAAATTTATCTGTGGTAACATACCGCATGCCCCAAGAACTTTTGGTTGATTTACTTGGAACTTATCATTGTGAAAACCCCATTAGAATTGAAGGTGATCTTATAAATGAGGAGGATTATCTTCAATCTATCTGCTCATATAAAGAAAATGTATCCACTGTGAACACAAGTAACTATGAGTCCCTTACGAATATTCAAGATTATAGAAATCATCTTCCAACGTCCCACGAGACTTCATACAAGTACTATGATTTAAGAGAAAAAAGTAAACCTTTTATAAAAGTTGATCAAGGGAAATGCTTTTTAAATAATACAATTACTGTGCAGGAATCGAAATTGGAAACAGATCTAATCAACAGAACACTATTTGAGTTTTTTATTCATCAATTAGAAAATTATGGAACTACTAAAGAAGAAGTTTCAGAAAAACTTTTATTTTTGTTGGAAAAATGCGGGGCCTCTTCTAAAATGACGAGTTTATTAAGTCGATTGTCAAGTGCGCCTTTATCTGTATTTGCTAAGGTTTTTTTCTCTATTCTTATGAAAAGGAGTTCCAACTCTACATACGAAAGTTTTACTGCAGCCATGTTAAAAACGTGTTGTCTTGAAACCAGCATTCAACCATTACAAGCTGCAAAAATTAATAATTTTAGAAATGATTTGAGTTCATTTGATTTGATATTCCTGCTTGATTACTTTTATAATCAACTTAGCCAACTATCAATGTCATCTTCCGAAATCTGCAATATGAAATTAGAAATGAGAATATTTTATTGGTTTGATATTTTGCTAAATGCATATTTTCAGCAGCTGCTATTGTCAAAAGATAATAAAGTGTTTGAATTACTCTTAAAGTGGGCGGATTTAATTTCTTCATATCGAAATCAAATAAAAATGCTGGAAGACTTAGCAACACGCCTTTATAATCTTGTCCAAAAAGAAGACTTTGTAGAAAATTCAAACTCCTTTCTGTGGTACAGCATTGAAGATTTATGTTTTTGAAATAATTACCGATTTAGAGAAATGTTTTAAATTTCTTTGATGTATGTTAAATGTTTTAAGTTTCTTTGAATTGCTTAATAAGACCAACAAACTATATTTTACAAGAGTGTACTATCGTCTTTTCGATATTTATTTAAAAAAAATTTCGTCAACGGTAAAAATAAAATATACTGAATCTTTGTACTGTTAGCTTTGTATTAAGATAATTGTATAATTAAACCTGCTTTGGAAATAAATAAATTTGTAGTAATTTTGTACTAGTAAATCTTACATTAATTAATTAACAATAAAGTTGTGCGATAAATTTGAGGGGCAGATTTTAAGTTAATAGCGGTAAAGGATGCAGAATGTACCAAACTCTGAAAGAGGCAGAATTAGTGGCACTTTCAGCATCTGTGGAATAGAACTTCAACCAAATGTGTACATATGTATATTGGATAAGAAAATAGTGCTGGGACATTAAAAAAGGGTCCAACGATACAATCCAAGGCTTAAAGATTCAATTAGAGAAGATGTCAGACTTCTACGCTACCGGAATTGTCACGGCCAAGTGCGGTTATTTCCGCAACAGGGCTGGCGTGTAGTCCAACCCGGACTTGGGATTTTCCTGCCGCATTTGCCCTAGAAGGCTCCATCTACCTCGGTTTGGTACAAGGCATGCAATGGATGAAACCACTTTAAAACCAGAGGCCTTAAGACATACCGGGGGTGGGCCAACGCAGTACTGTTACATTAGCCTCTACGGCTGTGCAATCAGCACCTAATTCGCCCACTACGACACTGCACCCGAGTGGCCAACAAAGAACCCCTAGGGTCCTTAGAAGCCCGTACAGGTAGCATGACTCCCATTCTGATCCCAATCTTCATCCCGCCCCAATCCTCGTGTTAGAACCACTCAGCAACTCCTGCTTCCTCGCACAGTCTGTTCCGTGTATCAGACCATCATACATCGGTACGTCATATCAGTTAAGTGCAGTTCTTGTACTGGCTGCTGTCATCCCGCCCCCAGTTACATGTTGTCCAGTAGGATATCATCCGGACATACAAAGCTGCGCTACTTTAGTCCAATCATTTAAGCTTAAATTAGGTAAGAATCTTTGATTTCGGCCATACTCCCAGGGTGTCAATATACAAGTATTTACATACATATAACGGGTGATTTTTTTGAGGTTAGGATTTTCATGCAGTAGTATTTGACAGATCACGTGGGATGTCAGACATGGTGTCAAAGAGAAAGATGCTCAGTATGCTTTGACATTTCATCATGAATAGACTTACTAACGAGCAACGCTTGCAAATCATTGAATTTTATTACCAAAATCAGTGTTCGGTTCGAAATGTGTTTCGCGTCCGTGTCCGATGAGCGATGAGGCTCATTTCTGGTTGAATGGCTACGTAAATAAGCAAAATTGCCGCATTTGGGGTGAAGAGCAACCAGAAGCCGTTCAAGAACTGCCCATGCATCCCGAAAAATGCACTGTTTGGTGTGGTTTGTACGCTGGTGGAATCATTGGACCGTATTTTTCAAAGATGCTGTTGGACGCAACGTTACGGTGAATGGCGATCGCTATCGTTCGATGCTAACAAACTTTTTGTTGCCAAAAATGGAAGAACTGAACTTGGTTGACATGTGGTTTCAACAAGATGGCGCTACATGCCACACAGCTCGCGATTCTATGGCCATTTTGAGGGAAAACTTCGGACAACAATTCATCTCAAGAAATGGACCCGTAAGTTGGCCACCAAGATCATGCGATTTAACGCCTTTAGACTATTTTTTGTGGGGCTACGTCAAGTCTAAAGTCTACAGAAATAAGCCAGCAACTATTCCAGCTTTGGAAGACAACATTTCCGAAGAAATTCGGGCTATTCCGGCCGAAATGCTCGAAAAAGTTGCCCAAAATTGGACTTTCCGAATGGACCACCTAAGACGCAGCCGCGGTCAACATTTAAAATGAAATTATCTTCAAAAAGTAAATGTCATGAACCAATCTAACGTTTCAAATAAAGAACCGATGAGATTTTGCAAATTTTATGCGTTTTTTTTTTTTAAAAAGTTATCAAGCTCTTAAAAAATCACCCTTTAAATGGGTATATCGAATTCCGAGGTGAACTTACTATAATGACTGGACTACTTCGTTGTTTTGGGAGATGGAACTGGTGGAACAACTAGACGATTCGACATTTTGCACAATGAATGACGAAGTCCCACCTGAAATATGATAAATACATAGCATAAAATGCTGACCTATCGCATGAGACAATGTGCCCAATTTATTTCCATCGGGAAACCTGCCGACTATATTTCTTACCGTAGTCGCCATTTCTACAGACGTAATCGTTGGCGAAGGTCAAATCTGCAAGGTGATCGCGGCTGCTAGCGGTCGCCTCATCCCGCCTCGAAAAATAGAGGAACTCCGCTTCAATTTTCTAGACACATTAATTGTTTTAGGTGGTTATACTGCAAAAACCTTTTTCAACGTAAATGAAGCCGGTCTTTTTTGGAAAAAAAATGCCTAAAAGAATTTTTATTACACGTGAAAAGAAAACTTTTACAGGTTTTAGAGCTGCTAACGATCGGTTCACTGTGATGGTTGAGTGCAAATGCAGCTGGAGATTGTAACATGGATAATATGATACGAGACTCTTTGATTCGAGAGAGAGCTGTCAAAACTCACATTTTTTATAACATTTGCAAATAATGCCACTGCTGAAAAATATTAGATTGGCTATTTAATAAATTATACAAAACACTAAATTAAACACTTTGAAAATGCATACATATATAAATGCTAAAATGCAAAATCATTAATTAATTTACATAGACATTTATTTTGCCAAAATATGTTCGCACAGTTCAATGAAATTTCATTTCACACTAATTTCGTTAAGTAATTATAGCGGTTTACTTCTGGCATCCCGCCTTTTCTGAAATCAGCTGTCAGAAATTCCCTGATCTTCTTCGCTGTCAAATAATCAGGGAACGCGTTTGACAGAAAAATGAGAGCCAATGCGAGAGTCACGTATCATATTATCCATGATTGTAAATTGAATCCTCTCTTATGCGAAAACGTAGGCGACAGCTTCTCACTTTGAAGACTGATTTGGCTATCATTTTATTTCTAAAGTCAAATGTTGCAGCCAATAAAATAAATGCCATTTAAAATGATGCTACCCATTTGCAATACATGTTTAATGAAAATGGTACTAATTTTACTTTTCCGTTTTCTGTTCGAAATTTTTAACACAAAAGTTGGGAAGCTGTCAATAGTTACCGCTCGATATATGTATGTACTTATAATTCGGTGTGTCAATTTCAAAATATTTAACTATATCATGAAATGGTTCGCGATCTATCTAAATCGCTTTAAATAATTATCGCGATACATTATCTATGGCGATATTGTATCACAATCAATAAAATTGAACGTGTAGGTAGTGCCTTACTCGGAAAATAAAGAAGTTGCGAAATTACAGAAAACACACATACATATGATTTGATTTTTTTGTTTTATAGTGGTACCAAAAAAATGTTCGGGATATTAAATATTGTGGCAAATAGAAAGAAATATGCCGAAAATTTTCAAATTGGTAAATTTTTTAGCCAAGAAACCGGAAAGACTATTCATGGCCATACTCCCAACAACCTCGAGAAACGTTTTTTGGTATGGAGCGGGAAATATAAGTCCATTGAAGAAGTTCCATCTTTCGTTAGGTAACAAAGCAGCAAAGAGTAGCTTACTTACAATGTCGAAAATTCTTGATAAATTTATGACAAAAACATACCTATTATTAATAGTGTTATGATATCCTTATTGTATAAGTATACATGCCTAAATACGTCCGTCCTTTCATTTTTTTTTTAATAATTAACGCGTAATCAGTGAGATGCACACAAAAAGTCATAAACGCAAAATAAAGCTGGACGTAAGGGCAAATTTTAGAAAAGCATCGCATAACTGAGGTTTAAAAATGGTAAATAATGTACAGACAGTGAACCAACAAAAAATTTGTACGTGGAGGTGTTTTGACTTTGAAGTGACATTCCTCTTACAATATTATTAAAAATGTAAAAACAAATTAATTTGATATTAACCATTACAGTGCAAAGGGGAAAAAGCACTCTCGAAATAGACGATATGGCTGGGATTTAGAATAGCATCCTCCACCCCCTTTTCGTGGTAAAAAGGGGTATGTACGGGTAAAGGAGGTCGTGTAGATCATGAAATGGCTATGCTATTCTAAAATTCACCCGCTAGATGATAATTGAAGGCTCAAAAATTGGCACACCCCAAGCGGAAAATAAAGTGTATGGCCATTTAAAAGAACTCACACCATTGTCCTGGCACCAATATGTTATCAACCTCGGCGTATGCTAAGGATTATTATCCTGCTGAAATTTCCATATTAGTGGCATACTTTCCTCTGCATATGGCAGCATCGTGTTTTCTAAAATATCTTTATATTAGAACCTATTCATGAAATACGATGTATTGGTCCTACACCATAACACGAAAAGCAGCCCCAGACCATTATTTCCGAACAAATTATTTTTTTTTCTCGTCGCTCCACAAGATATTGCGCCCACTTTTTATCATCACTTGGACCAGACCAATTTGCATGATTTTTCGCGAAATGTAATATTATCTTAAATTTTTTTTGCAATTATGGTATTTTTCTGGTAAACGATACGGTTGTCCGTTGTTGTTAATATCGTTTTTGGTCGACCACGAGTTTCAACATTATTTTTAATTCTTAGGGCATTCTGCACGAAATGCAATGAACGGCCTAATGTTTTAGCGGTATTCCTAATACTTTGGCCCTCTTTTCTGAGGTTTAAGACGATTTCCTTTTCCTCCGCACTGCAATGTTTTTTTTTTTAACCATCTATACATTTTTTTTAGTTTTTTATGCATTTTAAACATGGAGCTGTACAAAGGAAAGAGCAAACGATTAAAATAAATCGTCCGACTTATTGCAAATCTTAAAATAATTACCAATGTACTTATTACTTTGGCCACTTAGAAACACGAACATCAACAATCAGTTGCCACGCCCATTACGAAGGATGTAGTCAACATTTTCTTTTCACTATAAATGGTACTTCTTCTTTCTTCTTAATTGGCGTAGACACCGCTTACGCGATTATAGCCGAGTTAACAACCGTGCGTCAGTCGTTTCTTCTGTTCGCTTTCTGGCGCCAATTGGATATTCCAAGCGAAGCCAGGTCCTTCTCCACTTAGTACTTCCAACGGAGTGGAGGTCTTCCTCTTCCTCTACTTCCCCTGGTGGGTACTGCGTCGAATACTTTCAGAGCTGGAGTGTTTTTGTCCTTCCGGAAAATATGACCTAGCCAGCGTAGCCGCTGTCTTTTAATTCGCTGAACTATGTCAATGTAATCGTATATCTCGTACAGCTCATCGTTCCATCGAATGCGATATTCGCGTGGCCAACGCGTAAGGACCATAAATCTTCGCAGAACTTTTCTCGAAAACTCGCAACGTCGACTCATCTGTTGTTGACATCGTCCAAGCCTCTGCATCATATAGCAGGACGGGAATTATGAGTGACCCATAGAGTTTGGTTTTGTTTGTCGAGAGGACTTTGCTTCTCATTGCCTACTCAGTCCAAAGTAGCACCTGTTGGCACAGTTATCCTGCGTTGGATTTACGACATTATTGGTGGTGTTTACGCTGGTTCCAAGATAGACGAAATTATCTACAACTCAAGTTATGACTGTCAACAGTGACGTGAGAGCCAAGTCGCGAGTGCGACGACTGTTTGTTTGATGACAGGAGATATTTCGTCTTGCACTCGTTCATGGCCAGACCATTTGCGTTGCTTCCTGTTCAGTCTGAGAAAGCTGAACTAACGGCGCGGTGTTGAGGCCGATGATATCAATATCATCGGCATACGCCAGCAGCTGCCACTCTTATAAAGATTGTACCTTCTCATTTAGTTCTGCAGCTCGAACTATTTTCTCCAGAAGCAGGCTGAAGAAGTCGCACGAAAGAGTCGCCTTGTCGAAACCTCGTTTGGTATCGAACTTCCCGATTCTGACGGAGCTTTTGGTATTGCTCAACATCAGTTTATACAGGCGTATTAGTTTTGCGGGGATACCAAATTCACACATCGCGGCATAAAGGGAGCTCCTTTTCGTGCTGACGAAAGCAGCTTTGAAATCCACGAAGAGGTGGTGTGTGTCGATTCTCCTTTCACGGGTCTTTTCCAAGATTTGCATTGCATGGTGAATATCTGGTCGGTTGTTGCTTTTTCAGGTCCAAAGCCACACTGATAAGATCTAATGAGTTTGTTAACGAAGAACCTTATATACGATGTTGAGGAGGTTAATCCCACGGTAGTTGGCGCGGATTGTGGGTCTCGTTTTTTATGGATTGGGCATAGCACACTTAAATTCCAGTCGTTGGGTATGCTTTCGTCCGACCATATTCTACAAAGAAGCTGATGCATGCTCCTTATCAGTTCTTCGCCGCCGTGTTTGAATAGCTCAGCCGGCAATCCATCGGCCCCTGTCGCTTTGTTGTTCTTCAGGCGGGCAATTGCTATTCGAACTTCTTCATGGTCGGGTAATGGAACGTCTGCTCCATCGTCGTCGATTGTGGAATCGGTTCGCCTTCCTGGCGTTACAACGCGTTGTGCGTTCACTGCCATTCAGCAGGCTGGAGAAGTGTTTCTCTCCATAATTTAAGTATGCTCTGGGCATCGGTGACTAGATCACCATTGGGGGTTCTACAAGAGTATGCTCCGCCTCGGCTCTTTCTTTTTCTGTCTGCAAATGCGCCTCGCTTCCCTCTTCAACTCTCGGTATCTATCCCATCCCGCACGTGTTGTGGTCGATCGTAACGTTGCGAGGTAGGCAGTCTGTTTCCTCTCCGCTGCGTCACGGCACTCCTCGTCACTAGCTGTTCTTTTGCACTTTCCGAAAACCAATGGTTTCGGTTGCAGCTGTACGTAAGGAGTTTGAAATGCCGTCCCACAGTTCCCTTATACCGAGTTGTTGACGAGTGTTCTCAGAGAGCAGGAATGCAAGTCGAGTAGAAAATCGTTCGGCTGTCTTTTGTGATTGCAGCTTTTCGACCTCGAACCTTCCTTGTGTTTGTTGGCGTGCGTTTTCTGCTGCACAGAGGCGGGTGCGAATCTTGGCTGCAACAAGATAGTGGTCCGAGTCGCTGTTAGGACCTCGGAGCGCACGCACATCTAGAACACTGGAGACATATCTTTCATCTATCACAACATGATGGTGGTTTTTCCATCCGGAGACCGCCGGGTGGATTGATGAATCTTCTTATGCTGGAATCTAGTACTACAGATGACCATATTTCGGGCCCCGGCGAAGTCGATCAGCCTCAACCGATTTGGGGATGTTTTCTCGTGCAGGCTTGCCAAGCACGATTTTGACAGCGTGGCGGGGGCAGCACTCATAGGTGTGCTCCAAGTGCTCATAGAAGGCATCTTTGGTCACATCGTCCTTCTCTTCCGTCGGGGCGTGGGCGCAAATCAGCGATATGTTGAAGAACCTCGCTTTGATACGGATTGTGGCTAGACGTTCATTCACCGGAGTGAATGATAGTACTCGGCGACGGAGTCTCTCTCCCACCACGAATCCCACACCAAACTTGCGCTTCTTTATATGGCCACTGTAATAAATCTCACAAGGACCTACTCGTCTCAGTTCTTGTCCCGTCCTTCGCATTTCTTGAACGGCGGCGATGTCAGCCTTCACTCTAACGAGGACATCAACCAGCAGGGCAGTGGCATCTTCCCAATTAAGGGACCGGACATGCCCTCAAATCATAGTCCTTAATTCGTTTGCCATGGTCGTCATCAAAAGGGGAACACTCATCCGAGGCTTGTTGTTTCCTTTCATTAGGGGTGTTTTTTTCGTGGCGGGTCCCAAACCCAGCGCACAACCCTGCGGAGGGGATGTTTCGCCTTCTCACTTTAGATAGAATTCAAACGGATGTTCTTAGGCTACCCAAAGGATACTTGGTCAAAGACCGGAAGTCGTGAGCTGCTTGAGTCATATGTAAAATAATCGTTTTTGGCCACTCCCAAGTGAATGGCGATCAGAGAACTTTCCTCACGTGAACTTCTACACATGACACCATCCTCCAAATGTATATTAGTAAATTATAATAACAATACGCTTACATAATTATAATTTTGTGAATAATGGAAATAAATATTGTAGCTTATATTATTAAGTACTTTGTATTTCTTTGAATAATAAAGGATATATTTATAACGAGGAATATATTGGGTTGTCAAAAAAGTCTTGCGGTATTTTTATTGAATCAATTCATGTGGCACCCATACATCGAGCTTCTTAGTGACTCCAAGCTTCTTCAAATGGTTTATAACGGTTTAATGACTACTATGCCGGTCTCTTTCGACAAATTCAGCGATTTTGTCGCAATTTTCGACGAGCAGGCCTTCCGGAGCGTGGCGCATCTTCGACTACCTTTACACCAGAACGAAAACGTTGAAACCATCGTTGTGCGGTGGAAATGGAAACTGTATCGGGTCCATAAACTGCAAAAATTTTATTGGCGGCTTGAGATGCATTTTTGCCTTTATCGTAGTAGTACTGTAAAATATGCCGTATTTTCTCTTTATTTTGCTCCATGTTTGCAACGCTATAACTCACGAACGACTTAAAAGAAACGACAATCAATCAAACACGTGTTAGCGCGTGAAATGAGCTTTCCAAAAAGGTATAGCATGACCCGATGCGACGAATAAAACTAGAACTACGCGCTTTCAGTGCCAACTAGCGAAAATACCGCAAGACTCTTTTGACAACCTAATATTAACAAAAACTTAATTATTTGTTTATAGAAAATTTGTAAAATAGTAAGAAGCACTTTGTAAATTTTTATAAAAAAAAATAATAAATCATAACAATAGACACAATAACGTTACAGGAATATGGAACATTTTTGTTGCACTCATTGCCATATGACTTGATTTTCATTGCCTTTGCCATTATTGTTTCAAATTTTACATTAACTGCTCTCTATGCTCACATGAATTGATTTGTTCGTCGAAAACAAAACATTGCAGTGCGATGATGAACGAAGGAATGACTTTCGATACACTGTCAGAGACTCCTTAAATTACAATCAATTTAAAAATGATCAGCGTGACGAGCTGAGTTGGTTTAGCCATATCAGTCTGACCGTCTGTATATTGATCTGAAATTTTGCTCGCGTCAATTTCTACCCAAGAAGCTGCTTTTTTATCGGTTCTTGTGAGGTAAACTTTTTTATTTGACAAAATATCCTCGCGAAATCTAGCATGGATTATTTTCTAATAAATTTTTCGAATCGGACCACTATATCTGCCATGTTGACAGGTCTTTGATAAGCTTTTAAACTTTGTCCGATTGCGTTCTTTATATGCAGAGCATGCAGTATTTGGCTTCTTCGGTAATTGAAATTGCACAGTATGTATGACTCAACCAGTTCGAAAAGCAAACTAGGCATCGAGCATCTCTGTCATAGCTGTTGGGTAAAAACGAGCAAAGCAAATTTCTTATTTTTACACGTTTGGTTCTCTTTCGGTTCTCTTTTTGTATCTTTCAAATATAAATTGATAATTTTTGCTATCTAACTCGTCAAGAGAGTATACTTAGGAATTGATTTACACATGTTTATGTTTTAAAATGCAAAATTTCAAAAGTGCATTTTTTAATAGACTCATGCAAGCATTAAAGGATCGGCTTTAGAATACCGTCCCAGGATTTCGGAAATAAAATGCGCATGGTCGGATAGATGAGGTTCTCCAGATCAAGAATATATGTACGTATAGCCTCAGGAAACCAATAGTTTTTGAGATATTTGCGTTTAAAAAAATTACCACTACTTGAAATTCGTATTTTTTGGATTTACAATTATTTTTACACTTATATTTTTAATTTTTAGGTAATTTTTTTGAACTCAAACTTGACACACAATGGTGTTGGATCGACAGGGTTATTTTTTTGAATCGCGGCCGAAGGCCGACATCGCAAACAGGAGTTTTACGTGAAAAAAAATTGACGCACAGTGGTGTTGGACCGACCAGGGTTATTTTCTTGAAGTGCGGCCGAACTTGACACACCCCATTTGCGGGTAATAAACAGATTTTCAACTTTAAACCCAACTATTTCGAAATCTATAGGTTTCCTACGGCTATAACCATATATATTCTTGATCTATCCGAACATACCAAATTTAATTTCCAAAATCCTCGGAACGGTATTCTAAAGTTTCCCTAGTTTATAAAAAAACAAGAAAAAACGTTAACTTCGATTGCACCGAAGCTAAATACCCTTCACAGGTGCATTTCAGTTAGTAACTATGTGTCCAGTTTGTATGGAAGCTATATGCTATAGTAACCCGTTCTGAATAAGTTTTTTAGAGATTACAAATCTATACCAAATTTCGTGAATATATCTAGTCAAATGTGGAAGTTTTCCATACAAGCCCTTGACTCCGATCGAACAGTTTGTATGATAGCTATATGCTATAGTTAACCGATCTGAACAATTTTCTCGGAGATTACATTTTTGCCCTAGAAAATAATCTATACCAAATTTGGTGAAGATACATTGTCAAATGTGAAAGTTGCCCATACAAGAACTTCATTCCGATCGTTCAGTTTGTATGGCAGCTATATGTTATAGTTAACCGATCTGAACAATTTCTTCGGAGATTACATTGTTGCCTTAGAAAATAATATATACCAAATTTCGTGAATATAGTCGAAAATGTGAAAGTTTTCCATACAAGAACTTGATTAAGATCGTTCAGTTTGTATGGCAGCTATATGTTATAGTTAACCGATCTGAACAATTTCTTCGGAGATTACATTGTTGTCTTAGAAAATAATATATACCAAATTTCGTGAATATATCTTGTCAAATATGAAAGTTGTCCATACAAGAACTTAATTCCGATCGTTCAGTTTGTATGGCAGCTATATGCTATAGTCAACCGATCTGAACAATTTTCTCGGAGATTACATTTTTGCCCTAGAAAATAATCAAACCAAATTTGGTGAAGATACATTGACAAATGTGAAAGTTTTCCATATATGAACTTGATTCCGATCGTTCAGTTTATATGGCAGCTATATGTTATAGTGGTCCGATATCGGCCGTTCCGACAAATGAGCAGCTTCTTGAAGAGAAAATGACGTTTGCAAAATTTCAAAACGATATCTTAAAAACTGAGGGACTAGTTCGTATATATACAGACAGACGGACAGACAGACGGACATGGCTAAATCGACTCAGCTCGACATACTTTATAGGGTCTCCGGCGATTCCTTCTGGGTGTTACAAACATCGTGACAAACTTAATATACCCTGTTCAGGGTATAAAAAGACTTAAATGTGGGGAATAACACCATTTTAGTATTAAGTGCTGAACACATAGAGTGCGACACGACATGGCAGCACGACAGTGAACTGTGAATGGCGTCGTCAATCCTTCGACATGAACGTTTGTAAGAAGGCAGCAACATAATGGCCGGCATGTACACAAGACAACACAGCTGTCCATTTTGTATGTACACAATTTCGTTGCGGCCATACTAATACCTTTCACTTCAATAAAATTTTAATATTTTGTTCAAAGTGAAATTTTTTATGCAAAAAATAAGCATAATAGGTAAATTGAGAATATTTTCAAGTTAGTGAGAGCGACAACTGACGGCCTGCAGTCGTGTAGTTTTGCAGCTGTCTAAATAACTGTGTCCATAAGAACGTGTATTTTAATATTTGACAGATATCGCTTGCAGTCTGGCGCATTCTATGTGTTCAGCACATTAGAGTTTAGTTATACTATTAATTTATTATGCATTTAAATAATTATTATATATTTGCGATATTAATGAATTTTCACAGTTTGTATTTTAATACATTAAATTTTATTTGTAGTTATGATGTAATGGAGCGTTCCCGTAATAAGGTCCGAATTCGGGTGGCAAATATCATGATTGCGCTTACGGTACTAGGTTGCTGCCTTATGGTTTACAGTGGTAAACAAGCTGCAAAAAGTGGCGATTCTGTAGTCAAACAAAATCTCGATTGGCACAAAAAATATAATGAAGAATCAAAAAAAGCTTAGGTTTTCAGTAATCATGTTTTGTTTTATGTAATGAAATATAATAAATAATCAACTGTAAATGTTTTAAAATACATATTTACATAAAGTAGTTAATTATTCCCTACAAATTATATGTTGTTTCTTTTTTATGTACATTGTAGGAAGTGTTTGCTTTACTGGTATCTTATTAAAACTATCATTATTTCTGCATAAATTCTACTTACCCCAGCTAATTGGTTGGTAAAATCTTTTTATCTTTTTATTATTATAATTTTTTTTGAAAGTTCAATTACTGTTATGCTTATAGACATTAATATCATTGACAGACGTTAGCGTTAATCCGGATTAACTGCATTATTGAACATTTGAAAAACAGTTGTCAGTGTTGCTTGTTTTTCATTCACAATAGATTAGAATTGTCCATTTTCAACCATGATGCCAACGAAAATGTAGCTAAATATTGCTCCGCTTACAACCGCAATGTGTATTTAACTAATTATTTTCATTGAAAATATAATCAAAATCAGCTGTTTACGAAAATTTCAAACTGCCGTCTGTCAACTACAAATTTTGATCTGATTAAGTGCGCAGTTAATCCGGATTACACTGCCGTCTGTCAGTGCTATAAGGTAACTGCTGGCTTGAAAAGTTGCAGTCTGAATTCGAGAATTAGTTGTGAAATCGGATACCTTAACGTCACTATTTGTGCAAGGAATACCCACAAATTGTATGTTGCAACTATAATGTACTGTTGCGATTTTACTGCTTGCTAGTTTACTTTGCTAGGTTCGTACCGCTGGATTGACAAAATAAATCCAAACACTGTTTAATTCAATTCAGCAACTCTTTATTTCGCAATTTGTCTTCACTACAACAGTATACTCTTAGCACTGGATTGATACGTTGGCGCTGCCACGGCTTATATAGCCACGCACTTCTCGCTGATGCCGAAGTGTCCTTCTAGAATATTGCGTCTGGCAATTATAAGAACATAATGCTATACGGCGCTAGATGTAGCTATTGTTTAAGTAGACAAACGCGGCGCCCAATGTTTATAATAAGGGATGCATACAGCAATTCAAATACCAAACTTAATACTACTTTTGTAACAGTACTTTACATCAACTTAAGTTTTTTCAAACGTCATTTGCTTAAGGAAAATGCGAAACTGGTTGCATTTTCCGGACGCAGTAGACGGAAGCAGCTGGCAAAATCTGCAATATAATGTAGTTAAATGATCAATAAATGTATAGCTTACCTTTTATTAGTTAGTACGAGTATACTTGTTTTCTTTTAAGAATTGGAATTATTGTTGTCTACGAAAACGTTTCAAGGGCTTTTTCTGTGATGAAGTAAATAGTGGTTACGCTGTACAGTTTACACTGCTGATTGTATGCTCACTGACGAGTTTGATAGCAAAATTATTGATTTCTATTAGAAATGTTCAAAAAGACAATGATACGTGTAAAAATAAGAAATTTATTAATTGCGCACAACTTTAAAGTCGAACGGATTATTCTAAAAGTAATCTATGTTATAAAATTAACAATATCCCAAAATGTATCACACAGAAATATTAAAATTATATTTAAATACAATATACTTATATTTAATTACAATGACGTGTTTTGACCGACACTTAATCGCTCGGTATTGGGTAGATTATTTCAGTAATCTAATAGGGTTAGCAAGATTTAGGCACACAAAAATCACACTTGTAGTGATCTGAAGGTAGTCTACTCGAAATCTCTTTATTAATTTTAATTAAAGTTTCTAACAATTCATAGCATTTATGCTCGTTTTACAGTTGTGCATAAATAAAATCTTAGCTAAGCATTATTGCCGACTGAGTAGTCGTTTGCGTTTCACAGTCAATGCTTAATTTCTATAAAAATTTATTATGATATATGGCAACGTTATGGGCAACACATGTTTTACAAATGTCAACCACAAAAATATGTTTGAAATATTAAAATTATAACAGACAATACATAAATTTGCGAGGAAAGTTATATCGAAAATGGATGAAAACAACAAAAGAACCACAAATTTCACCACTAGTAAACCGGATAACGGCAATATTACGATTTTTCCGGCGCCGCGATTTGATGGTACGGATGGATAGAGGAGGTCCTCAGCATTAAAAAATCCTATATTAATTAAAAAATATGTGAAAAGTGGGTTAAACATAGTGAAATAACGAGCATTGTTTTTACAAATTTTTGAACTTTAAAGTGAAATATCTCGGAAACTGTGGGCCTGAGGACGGTATATGTGTATACATTTTTTAATCCTGAGGACCTCCTCTATCCATTAGTACCATCAAATAGCGGCGCTGGAAAAATCGTAATCGTGCCCGGATAACCTTTCGGAACTGTAGAAAATCCCAATCCGATTCCATACTTTTTCAACAAAATATAATTTTGTATTGTTCTTCATTTCAAATATAATTGAAAATTCAAAACAGTTCAAAGATATTTTTCGTTGGATTTCGAGGCTGACGAAAAAGACGTGGGAGCCAAGTCGGGACTGCGACTACTCTTTGTTTGAAGACAGGAGATATTTCGTCTTGTCCTCGTTCACTACCAGACCCATATGCTTTGATTCCTTATCCATTCTGGAGAAAGCAGAATCAACCAGCAGCAGCTGAACACTCTTATATGGTAGATGGTAGCTTCTCTATTGAGTTCTGCAGCTCGAATTATTTTATTTTCTCTAAGAGTAGATTGAAGAAGACGCACGAAAGTGAGTCGCCTTGTCTGAAACTTCGTATCGTACGACTCAGAGGGGTCCTTCCTGATCCAGCTTGCTAATGGATCATTTTGCAAATATTATGCATGCTTATGGACAATCGTAGTTCATCCATCAGAAAGCAATATTTCGAGACAAATATGTATAAATAAAAGTAAAAAAATTAAGTTTGTATTAATAGCAAATGGAAAAATATGTTGCTCTTATAAATTTATAAGAAGTGGTATAAGTATGTATGTCTTGAAGAGATACTCTAAATGGAATGAGCAATACCAAAATGGCTAATAAATGGATGACCACATGTGCCACCCTAAATTTAAGGACCAAGTGATCAAAATGGACTATTCTTTGAGTTACTTGTTGATCATTGTTCAAAAAGCCGCTTCAAACGCTTCCTTAAACCAAAAACAGAAATTGGCGGATGCAACTGAAGCATGATTATAAATTCTTGGAAACGATGCTGTTTTAGTGTCAGCTGCGCATTGTAATTTTTATCTTTGCAATGATGCCATCAGATAAAACTGCCAATGTGAAATAGACTATTGCAAAATAAAATATTGTAACGGATTTCTCTATAAATCGAATATCTTGCAACTCACTGTTGAGTTCAATCACTGCATTGTTAAATAAAAGTCCCAATTTAATGACTATACACTCATATTTATATCTTATTCCAACTTCACGATTTACTATTCACTATCCGAATTAAAAACTTCTTACTTATGGCTAATTTGTTCTTAATACGGAAGCACTCTAACTAGCAGTGTGTTAGCTGCACAATCCGACAGTCCTTATATACTAGATCATTAACAAAACTTTGCCACTAGAAGATTCTGGCAAATACGAATTTCATTGCCTTGTTGATACTATTAATTTATCGGCACAATTCCGATTTCTTTGGCGCAACGATTTGAAGATACCGTTAGAAAGAGAAAGTCCTCCTGATTAAAAAAAACGATTAGTTTACGGGATATTCGACCTTAAATTTCAAAAATTCTTAAAATTCGAACATTTCAACAAGCTATTTCACCACATTAACCACACTTTACTCACATTTTTCACTTCAAATTAATTGAATTAAACTATAAACTTTTAAATAAATCCACATTTTACACTTTTAGCAGGTTTTATACCTAAGAAATCATTATTTTAAAAATAACATTTTACACTCGTAGTAAACATCATTTGTGTGCTAAAAATTACGACGAAATGGAGCTCTTCCATGTGAAGATAAAGCAATTCGCCGAAATTCCTCTATCCAGGCACATGGATATTTTCTTTTTTTAAATTTATTAAACAAATAAGTAATATTATATACATGTATTAGTAATATTGTATAATAGTATTATATATAATATGTATAAATAATATTATATAATAACTCCCGTCCACGCTTCACTATGAGTGATACATACATATGTATGTAGATAATACTTCTACTAACGAATATCTTATTCTGAGAAGAGTTTGAGTACTCTTTAATCGTAATAAAACCGAACTGTTGCGTCGGTGTGTGACAATAGAAACATACCTCCATCATTTCCCACTGTAGTCCAATCGACGGTCATTCTAGTAGACTGTACATGATGAACTGGTTCTTAGGCGTGGAAAGACGAAAAAGTTGGCTGGAAAGGTTATGACATCAGTCTTTTGGGATGCACGTTATATAATACATACTCAACGACTGATTACTGAGGCAGTTATAATCTATTTCGCCGTGTATTTAGTTGCAGTTTTTTTCTACTATTCCAAATACTTAGGAATTGTATTATTTTTGAGGAAGAATCTGTTTAAAATTGTACGAATGTATTCAAATGATTCCTACAAACATGAATTTTGAACAAATGATTATGATTTAAAATATAATTTTTGTATTTATGAGTTCTATTAAATTTTAACATAAAGAGATAAAAAAAAATATCCTATATTCTTACCATAGTTCTAAGCTACCTCCCCACAAACTTTCAGCCAAATCGATTCAGCCGTTCTTGAGTTATAAATGGTGAAACTAACACAACTTTCTTTTATATATGTATGTATGTATATAGTTATTACGTAATAAAGTATACAGTATAAACACTCTTTTCCATGCATATGGATATGTTCTTTATTTAATTTAATAAACAAATAAGTAATATTATATAAAAACTTTATAATAAAAATTCAATATATTTTTTTATTTATAACGTAGAAAGGAGTACTACGCGAATGTAATTCAGTCAGCCCGGGTATTCGCTGGACCAGGGTAATTTTTAAAGAGTGCGGCCGAAGGCCACTAACGCAGAAAGAAGTACTACGCGAAAGTACTTTAGACGCCGCGGGTATTCGCTCGGCCAGAGTTATTTTTTAGAGCGCGGCCGCCAACGCAGAAGGAGAAGGATAGTATAAATATTGTAATATGTATATAAAAATGTTATATTGCAATTATATAAATATTATAATATTATCACACGATTTTACTTATATGTGTTTATTAAATATAAATCACATATTATTTATATATTCTTATATATATGTATATGGAAAAGTGTTCACATATTCAATTTTAGCTTGAAAAATCTTCTTTATAGTGTTTTTATAGTTAATAAAGAAAAAAGAATCACTCGAAAGGGGCCATCCATAAATTACGTCACACCTTGAAGGGGGGGGAGGGTATCATTCAGAAGTGACATTGTGTGACAAGGGGCAGGGAGGGGTCAAAAGCTTTGTGACATCACATTTCAAAATTTAGAGCAATATTGTTCCCCGCTCAGCTGCGCTCCTGGGTGCTAGACGACTGGCAAACTCTGTTATGTTTGTGTGGCGTGGTTTTACCGCTGTGTATGCAAGGATACGAAGAAATCAGACAAGCAGACCAAACAACAACAAGCATGCATACGCAGCGGTAAAACCACGTCACCGCCGGCAGAACAGAGCAGCCAGTCGTCTAGCACAACATTACAATAGAGTTTGTGTGGCGTGGTTTTACCGCTGTGCGATGGCACTTGTCAGTCTTGCAACCAACAACATCATGTTGTAATGTTTGTGTGGCGTGGTTTTACCGCTGTGTATGCATGCTTGTTGTTGGTTGCAAGACTGACAAGTGCCATCGCACATGCTTCGCGATGCTTCTATTCGTTTCCATTGTTTACTTGACAATTGTCTTCTGCCGTATAACAGCCGCTGCGTATGCATGCTTGTTGTTGTTTCGTCTGCTTGTCTGATTTCTTCGTATCCGTGGTTATCCCGTTGTATTGTTTGTGTGGCGTGGTTTTACTGCTGCGTATGCATGCTTGTTGTTGGTTGCAAGACTGACAAGTGCCGTCGCACATGCTCCGCGACGCTTCTATTCGTTTCCATTGTTTACTTGACAATTGTCTTCTGCCGTGTAACAATCATAAATTTCGAAGTCATAGTATTCTGTAGTATTTTCAATTGGTTAAGTGCTTACAAAATGAACAAAAAAATTGATTTAGGTAACCTGTACCGAAGATTATTTGATGCCTACAGTGCAGCTTATGCTGATAAGAAAAAACAAATTATACAAGACGAGGTTAACATCTTATGGAAAAATTTAAAAAGTGGTGATAATATTGAAGATGAAACGGAAACAAAAATCAAAGAATTGCAAATAAAATTGACGAAAAAAAAGCGACTCTCTTGAGTTTTTTTTCAAAAAATTCTTCGTCAAAATCATTGGTAGTAGTAAAGCCACAGGAAAGTAAAGTAAGTTTAAAATTTATTATTAAAATAACTAAACTCAATCAGTGTGACATGTACATATAACTTAGTTAGTTATAAATTAAACGATTACCACATCTTTTGTGTTTGTTTTTTCGAGGTCTTGTTCTTGGTTAATTTTTATGTATTGAGTAAAAACACGTCAAGGGGACCATTTTCCACTTGGTCATCGAAAAAATCAATGTTTATTGCAAAATACTGAAAAAAAATTTATGTTTTGAGGGAGAAGTCATTAAAATGTTCATTTGTTAATTTAAAAGTTAATAAAAATAATTAAAATTCATGCATATTTTCTGAAAATACAAGTATTGAACTATAACTCCTGAAAATTGTATCAAAAAATCATCAATAGTTTTTTTAATTGTTAATTTTTTAACTAAAAGCAGTAAAAATTTTCAAAAAAAAAATTGTTGTTAAAATTAAAATTTAAAAAAACTGGGCGGGGGATTATTTGTTCATGGTGATTACTTTATGAAAAAATAATCACATTCAAATTCGATGACCAAATGGAAAATGGGGGTCCACTTGACGTGTTTTTACTCATTATATGTTAACTTTTAATTTTAGGAGGTTATCGAAGAGAGTGAATCAGAAAAATCTAAAGATGTTATGGTTGAATTAAAAGGATGTCAATCTCTTCAAACAGTTTCTAAACCTACACCGAGTCAATATGCTTCTAAGAATAGGATTATTGTACTTGAATCTGAGCTTAATAGTTTAGTACTTGCACGCGATGCCGGTATAGGAACAGATGATGCTACGAAAAAAATAATGTCATTAAAAAAAGATATTGAAGCAGAAAAAACTGCATTGAAGAGAAAAATTGGTGCAGCGGAACGCCAAAAAAAAAGCCGTGATTCTAGAAAAGAAAAACTTTTAGAATTGAGTAAATGTAATCCTGAATTAGGAACTGCTTTAAAACTTCGAAATACTGTTGGTCGGCCTAGAGTAGAAGAAAATCAATCCGGTTTACTTGACGTAATAAAATCAATTGCACTCTTTGGTGGTGCAGCTGATGATCGACGTCGCACTGAAGTTATAAGATGTTGTAAAACACTAGATGACTTACAAGCTGAACTATCTAAGCAAGGTTATACTATTAGTCGGTCAGGATTATATTTGAGACTTCTTCCCAAGAGAGCTAATACAGAGGAAGATAAAAGACACGTCGTCACGGTTCCAGTCAAGTTGTGTAAGCCAGACTCTACACTGCACTCAAAGCATAAGGATGGAAAATTTTGTACAGCTACTATACGAAATCTCGAATCTGTGGCTTCAATTTTAGGTCCAGACCAAGTATTTTTTTTATCAATGGATGATAAGGCACGTGTACCTTTAGGCATTACAGCAGCAAATGCTCAAGCGCCAATATTAATGCACCTTGATTACCGTGTTCAATTGCCAGATCATGATTTTGTCGTCGCTGAAAAACATAAGCTTATTCCATCGGTGTATGCGGGAATTCTAATTAAAAAAGATGGTGAAGGGTCACCTGAAGCTGTAACATACTCGGGGCCTACATATGTAGCTATTCGTAGTGGAAAACATTCATCTTCCAATGCAGAGACTCATGCCACTGACGTTCACAAGCTTACTGAATTACCGATCTTTGAAAACATGATCCGAACTAGAGAAGGTTTTGTAAAACCGGTTTTTATTTTTACATGCGATGGTGGACCGGATGAAAATCCACGGTACGAGCGGGTTATAGTTTCAGCTTTACAACATTTTAAAGATTTTCATTTAGATGCAATTTATATAGCTACAAATGCCCCAGGAAGGAGTGCATTTAACAGAGTTGAACGACGCATGGCACCTCTCAGTCGCGAACTTACTGGTGTATTATTAAAACATGATGCTTTTGGGTCACATCTTGATTCAATTAATCGAACTACTGACTTAGATCTAGAAAAACGAAACTTCGAAAGTGCGGGCAATGTGTTGGCTGAGATTTGGAGCAAGTTGGTCATTGATAATTTTCCAGTCGTTGCTGAATATGTTGCACCAACTGTTACTAGACTGGATATTGAACAGGCTATGATGTTGAAAAATAATGCTACTTGGTATGCTAAACATGTACGTGAGTCACAATATTTTTTACAAATAGTTAAATGTGAAACTATTGCATGTTGCGGTGTAAGACGTTCTAGTCTTTGGAAATTATTAAAAGAAGGATTTTTACCACCACCTGTGTTAATTAAACAGACATCAGAAGGTTATGGAGTCACAGGGAGTGATGACAACGACGCTAAGTTTGCTCCATTATTACTACAGATGTTATTAAATCTCCAAGCATCATCCCATCTGAAACAAGTTCCATATGATAGTTATTGCCCTAGTGTCGAGTCATACTTATTTAAAAGATCGTGTAGCATATGTGGCATATATTTTTCTTCATATAAAGCCACCAATCAACACAAACAATCACATAAAAAACAAGAGCTGTTACCTATCGCGAAAATTCGTCCTCAAAGAATTGCGGCTAGACGTGCCCGAGAGATTCTCTGTTTAATAAATGATGACGATGCTTTATGGATGGAAGAAGAAGATGTTGATACGAAAGATGTTCCTGACATCCAAATTCGGAACAAAAATGAAGTGTCTGGTTTACCAATAATAAATGATATAAAGGAGTGGGTCAAAAGTCCATGGACACAAGATGATTAAGTTATGTATTTTTAATTAGCATAATTAAGTATCTTATTTCTTGACTAGTCATTCGTTGTCTCTATACTTTAATATTTAACTAAATGTTGATTTTATTAAAGATTATTCAATAAATATAATAATAAATAAAATAACCTGTTTTATTTTATTTAATTTTTTATTTTTATGATAAATCCATAAAATTGGAAAATGTGTGACGTCACGTCAGGGGGGGGGCGAGTTCAAAATGTGACAACTTGTGACAAGGAGGGGGGGAGGGGTTAAAAAGTCCTTAAATTCGTGTGACGTAATTTATGGATGGCCCCAAAGTACAAAGAAAACGCTGTGAAACGCTGAAAAATCTTTCACTTTTGGTTTTTAAGGTGTGACAAAGTTGGTTTTCCTCGTAAATATAAACACTCTAAACATTTAAGCCATAAATTTGATAAGTGATTTTTAAATTACTAAATTTAGCTGAAAAGTTATATGTGAGCTTATTTCAATGCTTAGCGTTTATATTTAAATATACAGAGTAAAAAACGTCAAAAAATTTAGTGAAACATAGAGAAAACTGTTGGTTATTTTTATATTATTTTTGGATATTCCTCCTCTGGAGAAACTCCCCTATCCGCACATACCCCATTTATACGGAAATTCGGGTTTTTTACCCCTCCGCCAAAGTCATCGGAATCGTGCCTGTAGAATTGGTTCGATCAACTTTTTTTACATGGGTGTGTTTATAACACCTATAACTGAATTTTTACTGGCGTATGTGAACATAGTGTAAAAAGAGAAGTAGATATTTATTGGCTGTGGAGACGTGGAATAATATCTCTGGCAATAGCTCAGGACTCTTAAAAAGTGGCGCCAATATAATTAATTCCCGAGGATTTATTAATAATAAAATGGATATATCCGGTATGTCTTATTTGTGTTTTTATTTGTATATCGTTTAATGTTGCTGTTTTTATAATGTAGTTAGTTCATCAACAACTCAAAATGGTGCAAGCGGAGGTGGCGCTGCGGCTGAAGTAATATAGAAAGCATTTAAATAGTTTCAACGTTTATTTGTTTATATGTTTTAGGGTATAGCTCCTGTTTTTATTAAACAAATTTTATATTCGCCTGAGGGGAATTTTAGCTTGTATGGGATAACTTTTGGAATGGTATCATGTGTATGCATAGTTCGTTCTATTGATGTGTCTTCTACAAAAATTACATATACCTTGGAGGACCATTCAGGTCAGATAGAAGCACATTACTGGCTAGAAGAAGGTGACTCAACCAAAGCTCCTGACATTATGCTCAATCATTATGTCAAGCTGTTTGGTAGTGTAAGGACACAAGGCTCACAGAAAATGTTAATGGTTTTTAAAATGATTGCAATAATGAATTCTAACGAAGTTTGTACCCATGTATTGGAAGTGCTGAATGCTAGGTATAAGTCTGAAGAATTTGCTAGTAAAGGAAGTGATACGTACCATACAAATGTTGATTCGATGAACTTTAACTCCAAGACTAGTGGAGATGATTCTCTTGGTTTGGAAGGAAAACAGCTGGCAGTTTTACAAGCCGTTAAGAACAATATAAGTACGGAAGGTATCAGCCGCAAAGAATTGCAACAAAAATTCAATCATATCAGTGGAAACGAACTTAAGTAAGTTTTCGTTCAATGGTATATTTAATGATATTAATTATACATTTTTCAGCTCCCTTATCGAGTTCTTGATATCAGAAGGTCATATATATTCCAGTTTCGATGCAGACCATTTTGTTAGTTCGGAGTAACTTTGTAAATACTTACAATTTAATAATATTTAATAAATATTTAATTTAAAATACCATTTAGTAGTGTGGTGTGAGAGGGTACTATTACGATGAACCAAAGAAATTGGTTAGGGTGCCTGAAAAGGGATTATTGAGGTTGCTTACAATTTGGAAGTATTAAAACAAACTACTACTTTTTAGAAATACCATGTCAAGTATAAAACATGTCAAAATCGAATCAACTGCTCAAGCTCTCAGTTACCGAAAAGAGGGACCCCGGCGCCCGGTACTAATTTTTACCAGAAATAACAGCCAATCTCATATAATATTGCAATTCGGCGAAAATCAATAAAAATAATCAGTTATATTATACGTGGCATAATTACATTTGACAAGGACATATCTAAATTATTTGAAGATTTTTGTTTATTGATAACGAAATAAATTTGTTGATGGGTTACGAAATAAAACGGGTTTTAGTATAAAAAATAAACACTTTAATAATTAAATTAATTGCATTATTTAATGATTATTATAGTATTCATTATGAAGTTTGAAAATTGATGTGTAGCTTAAATGCTAACTAGCAAGCAGGCAATAAATAGACAATCAACAGGGAACACGGTTAATATCATCAGCATAGTTTTATAGGAATAAAAGGAAACGAAAAGGCTACTCTAGACCATTCAGTACCTTCAAGAGTTGTTTGTAAAAGAAGACCTTCTTATGTCTTGGAACTCTAGCCACACCGGATTTACCAAAAAGTAACTTTGGGGTAATGTTGATAATAGATAGACCAAAAAACGTTTACTTTTAAGCAAAAGGGAACTTAGTAATACTGTAGGGGTCATCGCAGGGCAGGTACCCTTAAGATCCCAGCTTCAGAAAAGGAAAAGTGAATTCGGCGAAATGTAGAGCATGTGCGAAGGATGATGAAACGATAAAATATTATCTTTGCGAATGCCCAGCTTTTAGCCGGCTGAGAGGGGTTATCTTCCACAGCTACCGATGCAAAATCGTCCATAAAGTGGATGGACTTAGTTCTAATTGTTTAGCGCCATGGCGGATGGACTCATACGGGTCTTCTCCGATACTCTGCCCAACAGCAGCCAGATGCACATTTCCATAGTTGCTCGATTTTCCGACTTTGCTGGGTAATAATGTCGACCGAATAATGGATGCAGCGCAATACGTCACGCGAACTGAACCATTATTTGTCGAATAACTGACCATGATCAGCCATACTGGTGACATCGACTATCACTCACATAATACTCAGTTGTTATGGGTGTCTTCTTAACCATTGCTACCAAGTAAAGTTACAGTAAAGTAGCAAATTTGAAAACACCTAACTTTTCAGTGTTAACCTTGTAATAGCACTAACTCCAGAAATGCTTGTAAAGACTGATGTCTGAACATAATATGTCTTTCGCCAAATTATCAAACTGATGCTTTCGTGATCGTGCTATATACCGTACATCGTGCTGTTATTTGATTTGAGTCTCAAACTGCATTGGGATTTGAAGTTGAAAACCCTTGTTTACTCTTTTTCATACCAGAATATACCGAAATCTTATATTCCGCTTCAGATGAATTCACTTCTCGCAGTGCTCTTAAAATAACTACCACAATATTTCATTTATAAAAGCTTTATTTTTATGAAAATATAAACGTTATTTTCAATTACTTTGTTTATTATTATTTTTATGTACAGGTACAAAGTAATTACACTTTGTATTTTCAAATACAATCATTCGTAAAAACAAAATGACAAAATATACATTTAATTACTTCGTTTTCAGGGAAGAGTTGTTGTAGTAATGATAAGTCTTCCAGTACGTAATACTGACATCGAGGGCAGTAACGAGAAGATATGATAGGCAGCTGAAAAAAAAACATTTTTAAATGATTTATTACTTAACAATATCATAGTACCATAGCTATGTTCGAATTAAACTAGGTTAGGTTTAACGATTAATTTTTTAATGCAATCAAATTAATTTGGAGTGGATTCACTTGAAGTCAGAGCAAAGAAAAATACTTTCCAAAAAGTTATTTAAGAATATAATTTTTGCTATGCTGTAATAAACTAAATATTTATTTTGAACCAGGAGTGCTCACACCGTGGCTCACTTTGGCTCCCAACAAACATCACTTACAACCAGGGTTGAATTTTATAATCAGAATCGGAATTTGAAATTTTATTTTTATATTAATAGTAAAAGTGTAAATTTAATTTAATTTAATTTAAAATCTCGTATTGGAATTAGAAATTATTTTTATTTAAGATGGTGTTACAAAATAGAAAATATAAGAAGGGTTTATGTCTGACTACGACTAGGACCAACATGTTTTAAACGATATGTGGACAGATTCAGCAACATTTTTAAGGTGAATGAAATCGAACTAAAATATTATTCTAGCAAAGAAATATAGCCAATCCAAGTTAGAAATTAATTAAAACTAATACTTAAGTGCTCATTAAACCACTACGAATAAAATATTTTCTCAATTTACCTGTCTGTATGATATATAACACCGTTTTACTTTATGAGTTTGGTCACACATCATAGTATCGGGGTTATTTATGTTCTTGCAATATAAACACTTTTCTTTCCAGGCAATATGTGTTTTACAGTTCTTAGTATTCACATCAAATTCTTTAGTGAAAAAATTCAAAAATCGTTCTTTTGTTTGCTCTACAAAATTATGCCGCAATAAAAGCTTTTTGAATTTTCTAATCAAAACAATATTATATGTCTTAAAAAAAACAATAATGGATTCTTTTTGAAATTCAGTCAAAGCCGAAGATTTTAATGAAAATAAATACTTAAGCCGACATACTACGTGAGTTATTTGAATACTAAGTGCCAGAAATTTTAGTGAAAATGCAGTGGTTTCCTGGTTTTTTTTCGCCATGAACCTAAAAAGAGTAAATAAAGTTTTGACATTTTTTAATTAAATGTCGTTAATATAAAAATCTGCAGAATACAAGCCAAGCAGGGCTTTGATAAAGAAAATGTATGTTGTACAGAGAAACATTAATAGAAAAAATTAAATATTAATACATAATTTATAAACACTCAGAAACAAGCAATATTTTTACTTATTATTAGAAAAATATTGTATAGCATTTGAATTGATTGATAGTATTGTCGCTAGCACAATAAATATGACGTACAGCGAAAATTGTTGAAATTTAATATTTACACACTTCTAGGAGATTAATTGTTTAGGACACTTGTATTAACAAGTAATAGTTAATACAACTTATTTTACTTGTAAAATTCGTATGTAAGAGAATAGTGATAGTGTACAAAGAAAATTATGATTTTTTAAATTTACAATAAGGGAGTTGTGCGTAATTATAATATTACTGATATTTAATTAACAAATCTGACCGAACATAAAGGATTTGGGAAATCATAATGGTGACATTTAAACAGTTAACTAAGTATTTAAATATAATTTTGAATAATATATAATAATAATCAACAAATAAGGAAAGGCTAAGAAAACTTGCAAAAAAGGTAGCCAGGGAAGTACCATCGGGTGTTTTATTTATGTTGCAAAAGCATTCAACTTTTATTATTCGATGAAATCTTGAAAGGATTATAATCAAATTTGGTATCTTATTACTTTATATTGAAGGTCACTGGCTCACTTAGTTTAATTATGTTACTTCGCGTCTCCAAAAATTATATGAAAATCATCTTCAAATGACATTTATGCGATACACATTTGTAAATTTAACGGAAGAGGTTAAATTTAATAATTGAGTTAATGTGGACCAAAAGACCGGTATTCACTATATTAGGAAATCAAATAATTTTTAAGAACGCTTTAAATTAAATATTTTAAGTTAAAATACTTTTGACGTCTTATATGTACACTTAAAGTGCAAACAAGTAAATTACTAATAATTGCTTAAATGTATATTGCCAATTTATAACTTTTCATAACCAAAATTTAAGCTTTTTCAAGGAAAATAAGGCTTTTACAAGGAGAACAAACATGTGGCAGCCAACGATTTTCAACCCAGTTCGACATCAAATATACGATCCTAAGCTTTATTCTATCAATTATATTTAAGCTAACTCACCTAAATAAGTTACTTTACTGATATATATATCTCACCTTTGATAACTTAGGAAATTTGAAACAAATATAAATTTTGTTTGAAGTTGAAATAAAAAGGTCTCATCCAAAACGGCAGGTAACTGAGTATTTGTGACATCCGAAATAGGGCAGTAATTGTCATATTCCATATTATTAAATATATCCATTCCCAAGATAGTTGCATTATCGGTACATGGATTAATTACATGCTTGCTAGGCATTGCTAATTGCTTTGGGCCGCCGAGTCTTTGCAATTTTACAATATTTATAAATATACTATTATGCATATATTTACATTGTTGTGTATATTCTCCGTTACGAAATAATATAAAGGCCAATATATTTGTGTTTGATGATGGGATTGTACCAAGAATTCCTACTTTCGATGTGTTGAAATTGGTCTCAATACTATGCTCAATTATTTCAAATTCACTTTGATCCACAAAGTTTACTCGAAAATAACTCAAATCATTCGTAATGGTAGTGACGATAAAATCAGAGGAAGATATGAATTGGATTCCTATTCAAAGGAAAATAAAGAAAGTTATTTTGCTACATTAACAGAAAAATATTTACCTGTTACTTTTATCCCACCAATATACAGCTCTTTACAGTGCGTAACTTCACCTTTAGTATTGAACGAATACAGGATTATATTAGGACCTTTATTAAAAACGACCAGATATATACTGGCAGAAAACTTATTTACAAGTACTTTGCTGCAAACTATATTATCTTTTTTACTCCATAAATCTTCCAATCGAGTTATAATAGGCATATCAATATTTAGATTTACAGAAAATAATTGCAAAATACCATCTCTAGTACTAATAAGCAAAAAATTATCAAATAGATGTATGTCATATATTTTTTTAAGTGTTGTTTTTGTTATACAAATATCTTTTACATTTGCATTTTTTGCATCTTGGAACAAAATAATTGCTATATATCCATTCTCAAAAGATACAAATAATATTGGTTCCTTTTGATGCCAAGCAGCTGCAGTTATGTAGCAGTGAATAGCATGACTTTCTGTTAAGCCCTTGATTTTAGAGGATAATTTTTCATCAAAAAATAAATCATTAACATTGCATATTTCATTCCAATGACGACTAGGAGCAGCCATCTTCATTAATATTCGACACAGTCCACTATTAGTTACAATAACGGCCAGTGACTCTCCGAATGGTGTATTCCGTGGAGCCCGTTTAAATTGCAAAGCATTTTCTTTTGGAGGTTCACAAGAAAAATGTGCCATATATGTCGGCTCTAATACTCGTCGATGTTGTTCCAATAAAGTGGAGTCATTATAAGATTGTTTCAAACCGTTTTTCTTTAATGGTTCCAAGTTATAATTTTGGGGAATTTTAACGTAATATAAATTATATGGCAAATCAGTTATCTCTGTTGATAAATCTAAAAGATCCAATATAATGAGCTGATTACTGGAACATTGCAATGCTATCAGGTTTTCACTGGATATTAAGTCAAAGTCCACAAATATATCTTGTTTCACCTCCGACAAATGTAATTGGGTAAGTATCAAGGACGTCATGACCTTTTAATTTATCTAAAAAAAATACAACGAACAGCATGATTATGAGAAATATTCACAAATACAAAATTTATAGCACAACTCTGAAAGTTTAAATAAATATGTTACAATATTAAAATCTTTTCCTTTTTAATATCTGTCGACGTTATCAAATTTGTAAAAATTAGACACAACTGTTTTATTGCTAAGAGTTTGTGATAGTACACTTTCAATTGATAATCTTGCCATTCCTGTCAGCAGAGATAAAGAAATGCCCAACTCATCACTCATTGGAAGTGATGGAGCAATTGCTAAACGTCATAACCACTGAATTCTGTGAACAGTCAAAGTTCAGGAGGTTTTTGACGTTTAGCAATTGTAAACGAGGGATGGTCAGATAGCAATATTACCAAATAAATATGTAATTGGAGGGATTTGTTTGTGCAGTACCACTAACAAAAAATGTAAAACAATTTAAATTAAAGTTCAAAATGCCCACACATGACAAATCAGAATACCGAAAAATGCCGACAATCGAAAAATATTTTATCTTGCCGGCTTTTTTCTACCGAAGCACAGAAAGAGAATTCTACTGACTAAGGATTATGATCCTGAGCGTGTTTGTGGCCGGAGACCGCAGGGCCTCAAACGAACAACGCCCCCATTTCTTAATTCTACCGTATTGTGATTTGTCGGTGTTTCGATTTGTCGGTATTACGTTACACACCCGATTAGAAACAACTAATAACATTTAATAAAAGTATTTCTACAAGAATTAAATGACCACTTTATAATAATTTTTAATTGCAGTAAATATTGGGTGTTATAATTTAAATGCCGACAAATTTGAACAAATGCCATCGATTCCTTGCCCCACGCCAATACCGTGCACTTTTCAGCGTACGAGGTTATAGAAATTCCCTCTGGTGTTTGTTTGAGTTTCAAGATAGAGATGTTAGTGTGGGACCACTCTTTTGACTTTCCACACTTCGGGTATTTGAAGAGTGGTCAGTAACAGGTTGAGGATCTTGGTGAGGTAACTTACTCCTACCGAGCCAAGATGCTTTAGAATAAGCATGTTAATTCCATCAGGACCTATGGATTTGGATGGTTTTGCCTTGTTGATGACCTTCTGAACTTCCTCATCAGTGAAAGTACGTAGTGCACAATCTTTTGGAATTTTGCGCAGCCGTCGGGTGACACATCGTTTGGTTTTGTTTTCCGAAGAGTGTACTATAAAATGCCGACTAAAATAGCTCGCTTCGGGTCCGAGAAGGCATGGCCATTGAATTGAATTTGACAGTAGCTCAAAGCTTGCTGCGATCACCTTGCGGAATCGACGTTCGCCAACGGTTACGTCCGTAGGAATGGGTAAAACGGTAAAGGTGTTCTCAGTAAATTCTGTGAAGCCGACTCAGCTGAAGGTGCGGATGTCCACTGAAATAGAATCGGTAGATTTCTCGATTAAAATAATTATGGTCTGAAGCAAGAGCAGTTTTCCAGGTTTTTTTATTTATCAGACCACCGCTAAAAATGGTAATATCGGCCGAGCTATTACAAGTGCCTATAATCCTGGAGGCGGCTTCGTCATTCATCGTGCAGAATGGCTAATCGTCTATTTGTTTCGCCAGCTCCATCCCTATATGATCATTTGACACGCAGCAATACCAAAGATCATGGTGCGAGTTAAAGTCGCCTCGTAGGCAACATGTAACTTGTAGGGCAACATGTAACTGGGGGGATGTATATATTAAATATTTAGAGCTCGTCATCGCTTGACAGAATTCTATACCCTGACATTCTAGGGTGGTACCCCTGCGGTCGAGTTCATCGTTGATAAGACAATATTGCACGGTGTTCTGCAGTATAAAGGCTTGGCCTCCACCATTATCTCGCTCGCTATCATTACGTAAAACGTTGAAGCCTGCACAACTCGGAAGATCTGAGCGGTTGTTTAGCTTGGTTTCTTGTACCACAGCTATCGATACGCATTCCCGGCTCATGAATGCAACTATCTCCTCGATCTTACTCTGGAGTCGGTTGCAGTTAAATTGTAAAATCCGAGTTGGTGTTAGTTGGCAACGCTACTCTTGGGTGTTGCGGGGGCAGACTGCAACATGGGTCAATATACGACACACTCCACTCACGTGTGGGGCGCAAGCAGGAACACGTCGGGAAGTGACACTAGCCAGTACAAAAACTGCACTTGATTGATGTAACATTCCGACATATGACGGTCTGAAACACTAAACAGACTGTGCGAAGAACCAGGAGCTGGTGAGTGGCTCTCGCACGAGGGTTGGAGCGGGATGAGGGTGGCGTAATACTGCTTTCCACGTTGGCGGATTTATCAAGATAATGAAAATTCTGAAAGATCATCTCACACGATAATGAATTTTGTATTGATGGTACAATCTTTCTTTTTCACTTATTTTTATTTTAAATATGGAATTATGGTTATTTTTTCACTATTTAATGCAAAACAAATGTGTAGAACCGAATTAGCGAAGTGTTATTGATATTATGTTAAATTCACTGTTATTTTAAATTCACTATGAACCGGAGACACACGCATTTTAAATACATGCATTGTTGAACTTTAAATGCAAATATCTCAAAAACAATAAGCCAGCGGCAACTATATATATTTTCTTGATCTGAAGGACCTCCTTTATCCGTACATACCCAAACAAAACTTCAAAAAACGTTTACCATCATAAAGTAATGCATTGTCAAATTTATGATAAATATAGTAAATGTAAATACACCAAGCACAAGTTACAGCAACCGAATTATAATAAACTTACTTCGTGCTGGCAAATCTTATATTTCACAATATATCATAAAATACATTTATTACATGATCTATCTCCTTGTTACAACTTAATCTTCTGTATAAAAATTCACATTTTTATTTTTTGAATTTGTTTACGGTAGTATAAGTTTCTTTCATGGTAAAAGAGTTACTATCACAAATTGTCAAGTGTTTAATCGTCATTCTGACAGGCAATATAAGTTGTTTTGGCAACCTTATTGCTACCACTATTGCGAACGTACCCCATATTGCTAATGTTTGGCAATAGTTGGCGATAAATTAATACGATTCTTTTACTCTTGCAAGATTGCACGATTAGTGAAATATGCAAAGGGCACGTGTGCGCCAATTGCAAAATCTAGTGATATATGAACAGCTGACTCGGTCAATTTATTGTAAATTACTATTTTGCATGGCTATTGTGAATTAGCGCACCTTCTGCATTCATTCTTAACATAAAAATGTAACAAATCTTTATAATTTAAATAGAACTTATATTTATTTTCTTACGTGTCACTGCACGAAGATAAACATAGGTTTTGGTGTCATATTTTACTGACATTGTAAATAAGTTGTGCCGTTGCACCAAGTAGAAAATACTGGGGTCGAGTCGTTAAATACGAGCACGGATCGGCAAACATACGAAAGAAAATTACGTGATACGTCAATCGTATGCGGTGATTGGCATTATGTTGACATAGATTAGATCACCTCCATTGCGCCTAGCAAACTCTTGGATTTTTTCAGACTACTGACCTTGTGTGAACAGAAGGCACAATAAAAGATATGTCGCAGTGTAAAATCTAAATCCCAGCCAAAATTTTAAAGGATGGCTTCTCCTAAAATTGGACCGAAGATAAAATAATAAACGTTTAACGTAATATGTATCGAAAAATCAAATTTTTATTCACTGGTTCATTATTAATAAAAAAAAAAACTAAATTGCCTTAAATTTAACGCTGTTCATTTTTTCAATCATTCAACTACAACAATTTGTTGAACTTCTTTAACTTTATCAATAACCAATTTACATTCTGCCGTCATCTCATTTTTTAAGTTCATATGATCAGCATTAATAGTAGACAGAATCTAAATCAGAGACGAAGTTTTAAAGGGGGGCTTCTCCCAGAATTGTACCGAAGATAAAATAATAAACTTTTAAAGTAATATGTATAAAAAAATTAAATTTTTATTCACTGGTTTATTATTAATTAAAAAAAAAAAACTAAATTGCCTTAAATTCAACGCTGTTCATTCTTTCAATAATAGTCGGGCATTCAACGACAACAATTTGTTGAACAACTTCTTTAACTTTATCAATAACCAATTTACATTCTGCCGTTATCTCTTTTTTTAAGAAGTTTATATGATCAGCATTAAGAGTAGTAGGCAATCCGTCAATTAAGCACAAGTTAGTACGACACGGTCCATTTAAATCTTTAGGATAACGCCGTATATCCTGAGAAGTTATTGTGCTTTCATTAGTAAAATCCAAATACACAACAGTATAACGTGAGTTCCCCATTATTTTCACAACTCTGGCTCTATACCACTCATTCTCGAACTTAGCCAAGCAATATTCATGAAGTTTTGGACTATAAAATTGTCCATTATCTTCGTAATTGTTCAAATACTCCTGCACAGTAACTAAATATTTCAAATCCGTTTCAGCTATACAACCTATATAGCCGTAACTCAAAGCTGAAGTATCCAGAACTACCACTTTGAAATTTGACAAATTACTTTCAAATATATATATGTCAAATGGTGGTGATAAAATTGGTTTTTCTTTCTGACAAGGTTCATCGAGACCGAGATCAAGCAAAAGGTCCTCGTTATTTAAATTTTTAATTTCGATGTCTTCAGAATTTTGAACGTTTTCATTCACCTTTCCAAACTTAGTGTCGAAACATAATTTATTTATTTCTTCATTTAGGTTTACGTTTCCACATGTTAGAGTAACTTCTTCTCCCATTTTGTTACTGCTTGTTTCAATACATCGACGCAATTCGCACTCCAGCCCTTCAAATTTTTCGAGCAAAGACATTACTTTTGAATCAGAACATTCTCTCACATTATGCAGTATTATAACTGCCGACAATCGAGGAAATTTCAAGACATCATCTACCGCCATTCTGAGATCAACTTTAGCAACAGTTGCTATCAATCCATAATCGCAATATAATAATGTAATGCGTTTGTCGTCCTGGATTGATAACACTTCAACTCGAGTATATGTACCCTTATATAATAAGAGAGCAACAGATCCCACAGAAGGGCACATAATTAATTCCGGAGCATTTTTTCCAAAAGCATTTATTTCCTTCTGAATATCTGTGAAATTTTCTGGCGGTTTATGCGTACGCACCAAACATTTATTTGATGAAAGGAATTTCACCAGAACAACGTTTTCAGTAAAATTACCTATTTTGTTGCCCAGTTTTGTATTCTTTTCAGTGTCATCATTTTTCAATAATTCTTCAACTGACGTAGAGCTGACTTGATTATCTTTGGATTCCGAAATCAATTTCTTACGTATTAACACATTCTCTGCGTGATTGAGAGGCACCAAACGTGGCATGGGCAAACAAATATAACGGTGCTGTTGCCAATCCATGCGCTGGCATTCCATGGAACAATATAAATCAAAGCAACGTTCACAAGACCACTCTGCCTTTTTATGACACAAAATGCATAATCCCCAAGTAGGTGAAAGTTTGGGTAAATCAGATGCGAACATTTTTACAGAGTACTTAATGCTCAATTTCAACGACGCAATCAAACGTTTGATCAAAAATAATCCGTTACGAAAAGGAAATGACACAATTTTATCGAAAAAATTATCGATACCAGCTTACGGGGCATCTCGAGAAGCAAATGTTTATGGTATACTAACTGTATGCTAAACGTATTGCCTGTGACTCCACATTGCTTCATTTGCATGTATACTGACTGCAGTTTCATTCCGCTTATTTTAAATTTAGTAACGCGATTCCTGAATCTACATTATGGATGTACATACGGGAAGCGGTCAAATATCTAAAGTTAAAATTCTGGGTCGACAAAATTCTGGAAATCGGAATTCCGCAATTACTTCGCTTTTTTTGGTTGCATTTCCAAATTCTGGTTTTTCATAGTTCCGGAATTTACGTTTTCCAGAATTAATTCTGGAAACTTTTTCCCCTAAATGTGATCCAAATCGTGTATTTTACATAAATTTGCTTATACATACATAATAATATAAACATAAACAAAACATAACCTCCAAAATAATTCCAAAATTCAAACATGTTTATCGGAAAGAAAAACTTTCGAATGTCTATTTCTTCAACACAAGTTGGGTCTTTAAAACATTTCAAACTGTTCCGTTGTCTTCTAATTTTTAACTTAAGGGCATTTCTCGATGGCAGATAATCTCTAATATGTTTTTCTGTCATAGATACCGAACGCTGAATTATTTGGCTAGACTGCAGAAAACTCGAGCGAGCCATATTTTTAACCAGATTATTTGTTTTGCTACCGATTTTTTATGCGCACATGGATCATGAGAATGTTCATTTCTTTTTTTCGTATAACATGTTCACAGCCATCAAATTGTGTGACAATACGCACGGTACATTTGTTTTTAATTCGTTCAGAACAAGTCCAGTTAAATGTTTTCTTATTTTTTCGTTCCAAATAGAAGAAGTAGCCGTCGACGTTTAACATGTTTTTTCCTTTATTGGACTTCAGCACAGTTATATTTTCCATCATTTCACAAAAATATTTTGCACGTGTTTATTAACGAAATTGCAGTAATACATTTCTTAGTCAGTACATATGTACATATATATGTAGGTACATAGTAAACTAAATCATTAGGTAGTAAAAAAAGGAAATGAATAACAACAAACAAAGCAATAACAATAACAAATACAACCATGGTAGTACAAAAAAGTAAATGAACAACAACAAACAAAGCAATAACAATAAAAAAAAACAATCATGCAATTGTAAAAAACTACTTACTAGGCAATAAAGCATATGGTTACAGAATGACAAAATTCTGTAATTAATGATTAATGCGCACTTTTTTTGTTATCAACACGCATTTTTAATCATTAATTACAGAATTTTGTCATTCAGAATTTTGCCATTCAGAATTTTGCAATTTAGAATTTTGTTATCCAGAATTTCGGATTCCAGAATATTGACTTCCAAAACTTTGATTCACGGTGTTCCGACTTCCGGAATTATGAATGCAGAATTTCCAAAAAAGCAGAATTTTGACCCCAACCCTGTACATACATATATGAATTTAAAGAGTTTAGTTTCAATTTCCTACATTCCTTTGACATTTTGCATTCTGCATAATATTTAAACTACCAATATAATGTTATAAAATTTGCAATGAAAATGGATAAAAGATAAACATTGCGGTTGTTAGCCGACCAATTTTTGCAATACCATTTTTTATTACAAAAACATATCAGCACTTTATTTTAAACTTCATCATAACATAACACCATAGGGGTATTTTCTTGCTCATGCAAAACCCTTGCACGGTGCACGAATTGCAGAATTTCCCACTTGGTGCAACATCACAACAACAAACACGCGCAGAAAATAATTTCCAATGGCTGTAAAATATGTCAGACGACCAAAGCCCATGTTTATTTTCGTCCAATAACACGTAAAAATTTAACTGCAACCCTGTTTTAGCTGTCAATTTATCACATATTACGTCGTTAAATTGTTGCGGAAAGATAATTTTCAAAAGATTTTATAATTTCTATTCCAATTAAAAAGATTTTCTACAGTTTTTTGTTAAGAATGAATGCGCCAATTTCTAATAATCATGCACAATGGTTCACAATAAATTTACCGAATCAGCTGTTCTTATATCACTAGATTCTACAGTGCATATGTCGGTATAGGATTTTTTGTGCAATCTTGAAAGAGCAAGAGAATCCCCGTCATAAGACAAAACTTTTTAGGGGTATTCGCTTGCTCTTGCAAAACCCTTGCACGGTGCAAGAATTGCATATATTACCTCTTGGTGCCGGCACAACAACAAACACACGCAGAAAATTATTTGCAATGGCTGTAAAATAGGTCAGACCAAAACCCCTGTATATTTGCGTGCAATGTTTGCATTCACAAAGCATTTGAGATCTGAGACACACTGAAGCAGTTAAAATTCTAGATGAAACATCAGACATACACGAGACAACATGAGACATGAGACAAACGCTCTACGCAATTTTTACCATAGATATGCCATTCCGTTTATCCATTTGGTCTATATACTTTTTGATAAGCTTTTACATATTTTTATTCAGGTGAATTCAGATGGATTGCTTTTATTTGTTTGTTTAAAATTTTTCTCTTTGTAGTGTTTAAATCAGCTTGTATTGTGATAAGCTGCCCTACACTCGCACAGTGAGATTTCGAGTAGATTTGCTTCAAATATTCTCGGTGACGAGATTAGGAAGTGTCATTTTTGTATGGTATAAATCTACTGTGCAACATGTTGCAAGATTCTTTATGTTGTACATGTTGTAGTATGCTTTTAAACCATATGTATGTCATCAGTATTTTTAATTTTTGCTCTAAACCAAATCAGTTTTGAACTGCAATAGTGTTCTAGAAACCATTGAAATTATGTGGTGTGGCGTAATGTTCTCTGATTGATTGCACTGTACACACCAAGAGCTTTAAGCTGTTCTGCCGCAATCTTATGTTTTCTGTAATTTTGACTGTATTTAAAAATATAATGTAAAATGAAAAAGAAAATTAAGAACAAAAAGACAAAATGTATGGGAAATACAATTATCAAAAACAAAAAAAATTATTTATGTGTGGGTGCGGTTAAAGAAACAGTTGATAGATATACATAAAGCCATATTTATGCTGGAATGTGTATGCAACTGATTTTTAGGGATTCGAAGGTAGCCACTATTGATTAAAAAATAAAAGTATTCATTCCTTTTTTCAACAGCGAGAGTCTCAAAATCATTACATATGCACCGAAATGATTCCACCCGTTGAGTTCAAACTTTTGAGAAATATTGGCTGAATCCAAAAAGATTAGGTTTCTAGAGTCGAATGATTTGCTGAAGAAATTAAAGGTAAAATCGAAAAAGTTATTTGGCCTGTGATAACTCAAAAATTTGTACTTAAACCTTTGGTAAAAAACGTTTTTTTTTCTAAATATGATATCAAATTCAATGCAAGTACTTCTTTAATGTGGTGCGGTATTCTATAGTAGTTTAAAAATGACAACTTGGGTTAAATGTGCGCTTCATGCAATAATGCAATAAGTCAGCTGTTCTTCAATTATCCGAGGAAGTCTTTTCATAAATATTTCATTAATTCACTATAATCAATTAATAAATTATGTTTAAATGTACTTTTGTTTTACAGCGAAGAAGTCAATATGCGGGTAAAGAGTACACTGATTTTTATTTGCGACGAATTGAAAATACTCTTGCATTGTTGCAATTTTGTCGCAAAATAAATTGCATATAAAAATAAACAGCTAGTTTGCGACATTGCCATTTTGAGAAGTTTAAAATAAATGCCACAAGTTTGCGCCAATCAGTGAGTACAACAAGTATTTCCAATTTAATCTGGCAAAACTAATTTAAAAGATTTCCCATTAAAATTTTTAAAATTATATTAAATTTCATCAGCTGCTGCCATCTTATCAATGAATGCAACCAAATTTAGAACTTGGACAACAACCCGCAGAGTTGCACTCGAATTTCAACTCGATTAAGAATTAATGAAGTAAAAAAAAAAATATTTTTTATGAAAATTGATCTAAACATGGCTTTCATAGCGCATGTGAAAAGGCTATTAATCAATTTTTAAATGTTAGGAAATTTAAGATTTGATGTCGTGTACCGATATAATAAACATAACTAAATTCAAGTTAAATCCAACCACTATATTGAGCAATTTTAGATGCACAGAAATATTTAAAGAAAAGAACAAAAAAATATGCAGCACAGCAGTGAAAAAAGGTAAAAAATGAAAAAATAAATAAATAAAACCAATGTGTGCTCGCATTAACAAATTGAAAAGTTTATAACAGTGGCAATGAAATCTAAATTTATGAAAGAGAACTTTGCACAGAAATTAGAATAATTAATAAACATTTTACATTAAAGCACAATATAGCGTAGAAAGCATTAACATTTGCCATTGCTCAATTTGTATAAATATTTTTACACACAACTATTTTTCAGTTATAATTTTTACGTTGTAAAACATCAAAACTAAAATTCAATTGTTAAAAATTGTCTAATTATTTATAACAAAATTCTATTCGACTGTAATTTCAGTTAGGTTAAGAATATTTCAAATAAATTCAAGTTTATTTTTTAACTAGTACAAAATATCGAGACTGGCAACCTTTATTTTAAGAGAGCAATCTGAATATGAAAGCTAACACGTTTCAATAGAAAAAATTATTCAATTTTCTCAAATATCTACGTAAGGACAATAGAAGCGGTGGTGAGTTTTCATTTCCATTGAAACAGCAACTCAACAATTACTCAAATGAGTACAATAACAACAACGTTATCAACGCAGAAGTGCGGCAAGTCGGTGACTAAATGAGGTATAAGTTAAAAATTTACGTAATCAATGTCCAAATTTTTAGGGCCGCAAATTTATGAACTGTACAGCTTGAAGTCTTACTAGGCCAAATTAAATAAGATATTATTAAAATCATATTTAATTAAATAACTAAATAGTTATACCAAAAATTAGTGACTTTTATTTAACCATTCAGCGACTCCAAAAGTTTTAGTTAAGTATTAGTATTACAGAGATTCCACAAATTTCGTTTGACCTCCTTTGGCTACAATGGCTCCATCACTTTTCTGCATTAAAACGCATTCAATAAAAGCTAGTTTTTTGCCCGCTCTTATTGTATTTGCAGAAACTAGTATTGTGTCTCCTTCTTTAGCAGCTTTTAAATAAGTGACATGTAAATCAACTGATACACCGGGATTACAAGGCTTTGACATTAAAGCGTACGTGGTCACCATATCCACGATTGTAGCTGTGAAACCGCCATGTAAAGTTCCACCACGATTGAGATGTTCAGGCGCTACCTTGAATTCCGCAGTACATTTACCGTCAGCTCCGTCGATTATTTGAACCTTGAAGAGAAAAAGGACTAATTTTAGACAATAGGAGAGATAAAAGGGATTAGTACTTGAATACCGAAATGTGCGTTTGTAAAAGGAATTCTTTTAATAGATATTAGGGGTAATAATCCTTTTTTTTTTGTAATTGCGCGCATATAGCTGTGTTTAACAACAGTATACCATATTGCTCTTTACGACAGAGTATCGCCTAGCACAGACAATTGAGTCGTCTGTTGCCCGGTTGAGAGTATTTTCTAACACAATCAAACCTAATTATAGTAGGTAGAAATGTCAGAAGGAGGATGGAGTCATGTGTAGAAGTTCACAGAAGTGAGGAATGTTTTTTGATCACCATTCACTTGGGAGTGGCCAGAAACGATTCTCTGACATATGGTCCAAGCAGCTCTGGACTCCCGGTCTTTGACCAAGTATCCTCTGGGTAGCCTAAGAACATCCGTTTGAGAAGGCGAAAAATCCCCTCCGCAGGGTTGTGCGTTGGGTTCGGGACTCACCATGTAAAACATCATACCAATGAAAAAAAACAACAACAGCCTCGGATGAGTGACCCCCCTTTTGCTGACGACCATGACAAACGAAATAAGGACTACGAATTAAGGGCATGCACCTGGAATGTCCGGTCCCTTAATTGGGAAGGGGCCGCTGCCCAGCTGGTTGATGTCCTCGTGAAAATAAAGGCTGACATCACCGCCGTCCAAGAAATGCGATAGACTGGACAAGGACAGAGACAAGTAGGTCCTTGTGGCATTTACTACAGTGGCCATATAAAGGAGCGCAAGTTTGGTGTTGGATTCGTGGTGGGAGAGAGACTCCGCCGTCGGATACTATCATTCACTCCTATGAATGAACGTCTAGCCACAATCCGCATCAAAGCGAGGTTTTTCAACATATCGCTGATTTGCGACCACGCCCGATGGAAGAGAAGGACGATTTGACGAAAGATGCGTTTTATGAGTGCTTGGAGCGCACTTATGAGAGATGCCCTGCCATGATGTCAAAATCGTGCTTGGCGACTTAAACGCCAGGGTGGGCAAAGAAGGCACTACGGTCAGTAAATTCAGCCTCCACGACGACACATCCCCAAATGGGTTGAGGCTGATCGACTTCGCCGGGGCCCGAAATATGGTTATCTGTAGTACTAGATTCCAGCATAAAGATTCATCAAGCTACCTGGCAGTCCCCGGATCGAAAAACCATCAACCAGATCGATCATGTTGTGATAGACGGAAGACACGTCTTCAGTGTTTTAGTTCGCACCCGCCTCTGTGCAGCAAAAAACGCACGCCAACAAACACAAGGAAGGTTCGACGTCGAGAAGCTGCAATCACAACAGACAGCCGAACGATTTTCTACTCGGCTTGCACTCCTGCTCTATGAGAGCACTCGCCAACAACTCGGTATTAGGGAACTGTGGGACGGCATTTCAAACTCCTTACGTACAGCTGCTACCGAAACCATTGGTTTTTAGAAAGTGGAAAAGAACAGCTGGTACGACGAGGAGTGCCGGGTCGCAGCAAACAGGCTGCCTACCTCGCAACGTTACGATCGACCACAACACGTGCGGGATGGGATAGATACCGAGAGTTGAAGAGGGAAGCGAGACGCATTTGTAGACAGAAAAAGAAAGAGGCCGAAATGCGTGAGTACGAAGAGCTTGATAAGCTAGCCGACAGGGGTAATGCTCGAAAATTTTACGAAAAGATGCGGCGACTTATAGAAGGTTTCAAGACCGGAGCATACTCTTGTAGAACCCCCAAAGAGGATCTAGTCACCGATGCATACTTAAATTATGGAGGGAACACTTCTCCGGCCTGCTGGATGGCAGTGAACGTGCTGGTGTTAACACTGGTTCCAAGATAGACGAAATTATCTACAACTTCGAAGACTGTTAACAGTGACGTGGGAGCCTAGTCGCGAGTGCGACGACTGTTTGTTTGATGAAAAAAAAAAAAAAAAAAAACAATTTTGCAATTTCCTTATCCAGTCTGGAGAAAGCAGAATGCCAGCAGCTGTACACTCTTATAGAATATTGTACCTGCTCGATTAAGTTCTGCAGCTCGAATTATTTTCGTCAGCAACAGATTGAAGAAGTCGACCGAAAGAGAGTCGCTTTGTCTGAAATCTCGTTTGATATCGAATGGCTCGGAAAGGTCCTTTCCGATCCTGACGGAGCATTTGGTGTTGCTCAACATCAGCTTACACAGGCGTATTAGTTTTGCGGGGATACCAAATTCAGACATCGCGACACAAAGGCAGCTTCTTTTCGTGTTGTCAAAAGTAGCTTTGAAATCGCCGAAGAAGTGGTGTTCGTCGTCTCTTTTCACATATTTTTCGTCCGATCATAGTTTACAAAGAGCCTATAGCATGCTCATCAGTTCTCTCGCCGTGTTTGAATAGCTCGGCCGGCAATCTAGCGGCAGTACTCGCCGACGGAGACTATTTCACACCACGAAACCCACACCGAATTTACATAAACTCTATACAACTTATATATTGAGCGACATATTTGGCATAAGTTTTTGTTTGAAAAAACAAAAAGCATTATATTTCATATATAGGAGTTAGTATCGACCCGATTTTATCTATTAACTATTATTCTGCCACATACTAAAAACTGTTCTTTAGGTTTTATTAAGGTAACTTACATATAATCACCTATTATATGGAGTTAAGTCAGACGGATGTTCCAAAATCCTGATATTAGTTATTGGGTGGGTGGCTCAAGTTTTCTTCCCATTTTATATATTTTTGGCACAAAGATAAACTGTTATGAGTAAAACACGCTTTGTAATTTTTACTAAGATACTTCAAATATGGGCCGATATATGCAGCATAATGTCACCCGGAAGCTCGAAAATTTTTATGTTCGGTATATGGGGGCTCAGGGAACTATTGACCCGATTCAACCCATTTTTGATACACAAAGTTACAAGATTCTCTCTGAATTTCAATTGTATATCCCATATATTAACGGATATTTCCGGTCAAAAGTCAACTACAGAAACTGGGGTCCACATATTCGGTAACTAAGGCCTTGAACAATTTTTGATCACAAAGTGGCATACTTTAAAATAATTATAGCCGCAAATTTTCATTCCCTTATATTAATTGCTTCTTGATTTGTACAGCGGAAAGTGAAAAAATCAGATGGAATTTAAAACTGTCTTCTATAGGAAGTAAACGTGGTTGTAGTCCGATTTCGCCCATTTTCGTGTTGTGACATAAGGTTATGAGAAGATTGTCACGTGCTAAATGTAGTCGAAATCGATCGATCTGGACCCGAGACATGTGATTTCACCAAAAAGTAAACGATAAACGATGGCAAGTCCAATTTGTACCCCGGCAGATTTATTGCGTTCTTAACAGTTTTTACAGGACGGTTATATGGGGAGTGATTGGAGTTATAGGTAAAGTTGCTTCTTGCAGTCTTAGTGGTTTAGGAAATATGTGCCTACTTAAAAAAAAAATGCCACAGGTGCCCCTTGCTACTGCGATCCCCTGTGCGAATTTAGTTATAGCACTTCATAGGTTTCCGGTTAATGATGTTTTGTGAACGTGGTAGTGGTCCGATTACCGCCATCTCGTAAATTTCTTTGTACAAAGGAACCCCTGTTTTGCAACGCAACAGAAAACATCTAACAGCACCATACGAGTATATACCATACGTTGCCTCAAGATAAAGTCCATCAAACATCGTAACTGTTGTTTGAAAAGTCGTGCTGTGACATCGTGACTATCGCTTGCTTATTGACTGCGATCCATAATTCCACACGTATGTCATCGCATCCTGGGAGTTCTCGTTCATGTTTTTTGGGCTGCGTTGATGGCAAAAATAACACCGACCGGTATTAGAGCAACCTCTTCGTGGCTTCGTAACAAATTGCAATTTGTAATTGATCACTTTGTGTGAAACACACATAAAGTTTTCACTGAATAATTTTCAATATTTTTTTTTTAATTAGCCGAAATAAAAAGCAAGCGGCCAAAATTGAACGATTCAAATAATTTATAAATCAAAATATTGAAAACCATAAAAAAAAAAATAAAAAAATGTGTATGGAAAAAAGTTACTTTTACGAATTTTCCAATTTTCCGACTTTTTCTCATGAAAAGTGTAAGGTTTTTTATTGCTAAACCTTTCCCGATCCAAAACGAACAACCTCAGAAAATATCATCAAGATTGGTGCAGCCGTTCTCGAGCCTTAGCGTTACTAACAGAGAAACATTCAAGAAAAGGACTCTTTTTAGGGTTTTCCGGCAACTATTCGAATTTTTCTCGCTGTAAAAACCATCTTTGAACTTCAGCGAATATTTAGAAAAATGTTTGGCCAAATTGTTTCAGGTATTGTTCAGGTACATATTGTTGAGTTTTGCGATTCATTGTTATATTATAGATTAAAATTTCAATTTATAGATCAAAAACGAAGGCGTCAAAAGTCTACGCTCATATATTAAAAGCATGGTTTCTTTGTATTACTTTCCAATAACGCCCAATTGGATCCATATTTGGTGATTGTGCTGGTGTTGGCAGTAGCTTAGGTGCGTTATGTCGTTGTAACGTTGAAAGTAATATTTTTAGTTGTCTTGATTAAAACCGACTCAATGGAGGTTTAATTTATCGAAGAATCTTGGTTAATGAAAGGAGTATGAAGCTAAGGGCCGTTTTTTTCAATGTCTGGTTAACAGCCATCTGTCAGT
>JBAWJQ010003082.1:0-114740 GCA_037783105.1 Bactrocera zonata | reverse complement strand
TCTATTCAAACAAAAGTCAGTTTTTATTAAATTTTATATATTTTTTTAGTTTTATTTGCATTTCTTATTACTCACATGAGTCTTTATATTTCGTGTGTGTATATGTATTGGTGTGTGTATGTGTTTGTATGGTGGTTTTGCTTGTTTATGTTTTTTCGCAACTCTTCGTTATTTAAACATTCATAAGTGTTTCCATCATTTTAATTAAATTACTTTTCATTACATTATGCATAAAGTTTATTCATTACTTTTTTATATATTTTTTGTTGGGTTTTTGTGTTTACTCTTCATTATTACATATGTGTGGGTGTGTATATCGTATTTAGTTAGCTTAAACAATACAATATTAAATTAATTATTATTAATTGTAATTATTACATTTTATCCATTAATTTTATTCTACTAGTATATAATAGTAATAGTAATAATAATTTATTATGTTTACTCTCACTTTGCGCTAAATCGATTGTTATTTGCAATACATTTTCAATTCACTTAGTTCGTATTGTTTTTGTTTTAATTTTTTTTTTTTAATTTTTGTAATTTTTTCTCTTTTTTGTTTACTATTTACTTACATATACTTTTTTATATTTATGTATGTGTGTGTGTGTGCAAACACATGCCACACTTCCGCTGTGTTCTAGAGTTATTTATTTATTCAGTATTTTTTTTTTTTTTTTTTTTTTTGCATTTTTCTTGGTTTTGCTTTTGCTTTGCTTCATGTTTGCTGTCAATTAAATATTGAATGTGTAATTAATAGTAAAATTTATACTCTGCTAAAGTTTAAACATGTGACGTAATATATCTTCATTAATTGAATGCATAAAACCAAGAAAGAAAAAAAAAACAAAAAAAATGCATTTTTATCGCTTAAAATATTTGCTGTAATCTACTTGATTAAAAATTAACTACTAGTTCAATATACAATATTAGGATATTTGATTTTTCTACGTTTAAATATGAGAGGCGGGCAAAGCGAAGGTACTACAGGGTGTATAATTTTGTAAAAAAAAGAAGCAAGGAGTGTAGAGAACCAAAAAATAATAATTTCCAAAAAAAAGACTAACTTAAAAAATCATTCACACAAAAAATTGATTATTGTTTCAAGTTATTTTTGTTTAAAAAAATTAATAAAAAAAAATTTAGTTAAAAAAATTTTGAAAATTTTTAATCTTAAAAATTCTCAAAATATAAATTCTTAAAAAATATAAAATATTTTTTCTTATCTTGTCATAATTTTATAAGCTTGCTATACAAAGCGGCTTTTCATTATCTTAATTTTTAGTAGTTTCTTTGAAATATACAAATTTTTACAGTGTACACAGTGTGTGAAAACTCTAAAATATAGATGTACATAAATATAATTAAATATGCAATATTCTTATAATAACTTTTTACAGATTACAAATACAACTTAATGGCTAATTTTTACAAGTCTTGTGAGTTGGTTGAATTTTATATATAATATGTAGGTATGTTTATACGCGTATATATAAACTATTACTAAATTATTATCAAGTGATAGGCATTGGTTTTGATATAAAAATGTAAAAAAAATTTCATACGACTTTAAAAAAACTGCTAGGATTATGCAGAAGTTGAGAAAAATGGACAAAAGTAATACAAAAGAAACATTTTTATGAACAATTATATTTCTTAAAATAAATATTTTAAATTAAAAATTTTGGTTTTATATTTTAAGCATGAAAAACAATAATTTTATCAGTTAAAAACAGAGGTTTTTAATAATTTTTTTTTTTTTTTTTTTGCCGTTTATAAAATTTTGGAGAGTTTAATCTCTACTGCATATAAGCGTGGAGAGTTTAGGCGAGCGCGTTTGATGGTTGTTTCAAATAAAAAAATGTCATCTGCAAGAGCAGACACATGGACACATTTAACACAATTTTTATACTTTCAAAAGTGATGTAGAGTAGTTTTTTGTAACGATTTCTGAAGATATGAAAGAAAAGTTGTAGCGTTTCAAAATTTAATACGATTTATTTCGTTAATTGCCGAGTTTAAAAAATTTTGTAGAATTTGAATTTTTTATTTTGAGACTAAAAGTAAACATTTCGAAGAGTCGAATTCAATTTAGGTACAATTCGTTAAATGGAGAGTTAGAAAAACTTTGTAGTTGCGATTTTTTGAATTTAAAGAAATATGTTTAATAATTTTTTGGAGTGTCGAATGCAGTTCAGACTTATTTCATTAATTTGAGGGTTGAATTTTGTTGTTTCGATTTTTTTTAATTTAAAAATATGACACCAAATTTGCGGAGAGTTTAAAAAAATTTGTAGAGTTTCAATTTTATTCGTTGGGAGATACAAAACGAACTTTTCGGGGTGCTAAAATCGATTTAAATTTATTTCGTTAAATGGAAAGTTAAAAAAAAATGTAAAGTTTCGATTTATTGAATTAGGAGATATAAAACAAATTTTTCGGAATGCCGAATTAGATTTAGACTTATAACTGAGTTTCCGAATACGGTTAAGAGTTAATTGGAGAGTTGAAAAGTTTTTGTAGAGTTAAGATTTTCTGAATTTGGGGATATAAAACAAACTTTTCGGAGTGTCATATTCTATTTCGGCTTATTTCGTTTACTGGAGAGTTCAAAAAATTTTGGAGAGTTGCGATTTTTTAAATTAAATTATCATTTCAAATAGCGTTGTAACTAATTTTTTTTTAAATGGTTGCAATTAAAAAAAAAAAAATGTGTAGAGTTTCAAAAAAAATTTAGTTTCCAATAAAATATTGAAATCTTGGAATTATAAAGAAATTTATAAAATTAAAATAAACAAAAATAAATATATTTTCCAGTTTGGTTTGAAAAATCTTCGAAAAATTTCTCTCACATTAAATAAATTTAAAATGTGAAACTCTCACATTGCTAAACAACCTGCAAACCATGTTGCCACATTGTAAATATTTCTATTGTTATTTAAAATTACTTACGTACGTCTTTTAAAAATCTACACTTACAACTGATTTTCTAATTGCTTATTTACCGATTTTGTTCTACTGTAAGCCTATGCCTACGTCTTTTCTAGCATACTGTATTACTGCTTCTGTGTGTTTATGTGTGAAAACTCTCCGTGAACTGTTTCATTTTAGTCTATGATGTACCGTTGTCAGCTTTTTGCAAGCACTCAGTTCATATTTTTAAACCTATTATTTTTACTATTTCAGCGTTAAAATATTTCATAACTTTTTTTTTTTTTAAATCAAATCTATTGTTTTTGCTACTTTCTTTTTGTCTATAATTATGTAAAAATTCACTTAATATTAAGCTTGTCGCTACGCTTAAATGCTCAAACTACAGATGCTTGTTTACAAAGCGCATTTAGATTTAGTGGTGTTGCCACATTATTCGAAACTTTGCGCAATATTTTTTTTTTCTTATTTCCAGTTGTTGAAAGCAAAGGAGCATGCAACAATTTTATGCTCGCAATTCACGCTCAACTTAAAACTCGTACTTAGTGCTTATTTACTTTAATTTTCATAAAAAATAACAATAAAAAATATTTCATAAACAATTTTGTCAAGCCAAACGTAAAAAACTTAAACGCAAATAACTATGTTACAAATACAGCTATAAAAAGATATATGATTTAAATTAATAATTTTAGTTTTAATTTTTCAAATATTTTTTTTTTATTTTTTTATAATTTTTTAATCACAAATCATTGATGAAAACATAACCTGGGTACTTTTCGTACGCACTGTATGCTTCATAATTTTTTTCTCGTTTCTAACAATAGTTGAAGCGTCTTATTCTCTTAACATTAATTTGCGGCGCTTATTTTTTAATTATTTACAGTGTGTGTAAAATGTATACGGAAAGGAAACTTTGCAATTTTTCTCAGTGTGTGCGAATTTTTTAGTCTTTTGTTGTTTTGAAAAATCTGTATACTTGCGTATATAGTTATGTATATTATATTTATGTATGTATGTACGTTAAGGGGCTCTAATGCAGCAAGGACACTCTCAAAGGTATTTTCAGACAGTTTAGCATGCGTTTTCTAAGTAGTTTGTAAGTGCTAATATTCTTCAGTGTAGTCAGATATACAAATGTATGTATATACAGTGCAAGAGATCGTTTTATATAAAAAGTGACTTGTAAATACAGGAAATGTACAACCTTATCTACTAATTTTCGCTTATAATATTTTTTAACGAACGAATTTGAATATTTTAAGGTGATTTTTTATTTCGAACAACTGACCGGGTTTGAAGGTTGGGAATACATTTATATATGAACTTTTTGTGTACGTATTTTGCCTTTGAATGATGTACGATTTTCTTCAAAAACAAAATTCTATTTTTATATTTTTGCGGCTTTTAAGATTTAAGGTTTCAAAAATATTATCCAAGTAAATCTGAACATTTTGAAAAAATATGCTAAAATTATTACTTTTTTTTTTTGAAACATTTTTTGTAAAGTTTGAAAAATTTTGGCAACCATTCTGAGTCTAGTGTCTGCAATTTTTAGTACTATATAACTTGCTGAAACTAGTTTTATGAATAACAGCTTCTGATAAACAATTTTGAATTGGAGACTTTTTGTGAAGAGTTTCAAATTTTTGTTTCCAATTTTAAATACAGTATAACTTTCTAAACGCAGTTTTAGTTTTGCAGCTCCATGTCCAGTTTGTTAAAAATATTTTCTAAAAATTGGAGACTTTTTTGGAGAGTTTCAAAATTTTTGATTTTCGTTTTCAGCAAAAACTGAGATAGAAGTTTAAAAAATTTTAGAAAAATTTTAAATTGGTAGACATTTTGAAATGAGTACTTAGTTTTAAGTTCATTTCCAAGAACAAAGTTCCTGGGTACATATGTACATATATTTGAAAATGTGGAATCTTACTCTTTTTTCAATTTTCAGTTTGGGAGCTTTATGTTAAGCTTGCTAAAAATGTTAAAAAAAATTGGAGACTTTTTTGGAAATTTTCGATTTTAATTTTTCAGCAAAAAATGTGATAATAGTATTAAAAATTTTAAAGAAATTTGAGATTGGTAGACATTTTAAAAAGAGTAGACAATTTTTGGTAAATTTCCAAGAGCAAAATTTTTAGGTATTTTCGAAAATTTGGAATCTGTCATTAATACTTTTAATTAATAGATAAACAAATATGCAAAACATAATTTTGAATTTTAATAAAAAAATTTAGAACTTTATAATTATTTATTGGAAATTTTTTGAAAACCACATTTCAAGAAATTTTGAAATCCTGAAAAATTTTGGAAATTTTTGAAACTCTGTTTTTTATTCGAATCGTAATTTTCTGTTGTTTTCGAACACCGTTGTTTCAGAACACTAAGTTTCAGGAAATTTTGAAGTCCTGAAAATTTTTAGAAACTAATGAAACTTCTTTTTATGCAAAATGTACTTTATTATTGATTTCGAACACCTCTGTTTCAAAATTTTTGAAAAATTTAAAATCCTGAAAATTTTTGACATTATTCGAAACTTAATTTTTTATTGGCACCGTTACTTCAGAACACTGAATTTCGAAACCTTTGAACGGCTGAAAATATTTTAAAAATCTTTTTATCTAAAATAATTTCTTATTGTTTTCGAACACCGTTATTTTTGAATATTTTAGAAAATTTTAACGGCTAAAAATTTTTAGAAATTTTTGAAAATTTATTTTTTTTTAGTATTTTTCTGCTTCAAAACAAAAATGTTTCTTAAGCCCAAGATGGCAAGTAGTGGAAATGAAGTTAGGAACATTTGTTAATGGTAGTTGAATTAAAAAAAAATTTAGTTCAAATGTTGTTGGTAAAATCTTTCTTCCTTAATGGGCATGAGTTTTTGAAGAAAAATGCAATTGAAGCTACAAAGTTCTAAAGAAATTTACAGTATTGCCTGACTACAGAGCATGTCTATTACGTGAGCAGATGAGTAGAGTTGCCATTTTTTCTATAAATACATACTTAAGTAAATGAAAATAAGTTTGATCAATGCGTACAATTTCAAGAATAATTTCGGTTTTAAGTCAGTTCACAGTTGTTGTCGCGGTGTAGTTAATTTCTCGTGTTTTGAAAATATTTTTATTCATTATTATTATAGTTTTTTGCTGGGAATTTCTTACAACTGTCAGTATCAATCTTTTAAAATTGCTTTTAATGCTTTTTCTATTAACTTTCAACATTGCTGCTTTTATTACGCGCTTTAGTGTATATACGTATATTTCTTTATGTATGCCGTTCGGTGTATAGTATTATCTAAAATCTTACCTGTAATAGTGTTTGAGTGCGCTAAATCACTTGGTTTTCATTTTTGCTTTTATTTTTTTCAATTACTGCATCTTAAATACTTTTACTTTACTGATTACTTGCATTAATTATTTATGCTTAACACTTTTTTACTCATTTACTGCTCTTAAATTCGGTAGTACCTTATGCTCGTTAAAATTTAGCTAAAACAAAATCAGTTTGTAACAAAAAGTGTGCAACCAAAAAGCGAGCGAGTCGTTCAAATATTGCTAATATTTTCATTTTACATTACGTTTTCAAATATTTTATTCTTCTCTCTTTTTAATTCTACAAATCACTCACGACTCTGTTTGCTACTAAATATTTACAAGTAAATTTTTCGTTTTCCATTTCGTTTTCGTACAGCTTTCGCTACACGCTCTCATATCCTCATGCACTTTTGTGATTGCTTTTGCAATTTCTCTCAGTGCATCACTTACTAATTTGCTTTGCTGGCTACTTTCTAGGCGTAATTCTTCAATTTCGTTGGCATTTCAGTTTTAATTCACTTTTGCGCTTCTAACCGTGCTTTTTCGTTTTCGTGCTATTTTTTTTCTTTCTGTAAATTTTGGGTTTCTAACGGTTTTGAGCTACGTTACATATTTGCTTGTGTGTTGTTTCGGTTTTGGTTTCTTTTTTGTTCAGTGGGCGTTTGTTCTCTACAGAGTTTTCTTTTCTACTTTTCGCACGCATTTTCATTATTTGTTGCTTTGTTGTTTTACGTACTTTTTTCTTGCTGCAGTTCGTTTAGTTTTTTGTTTTTTGTCGGTGTCTTCAAGTTTTCTATTCGTTTCGGCTTATAACTTACATTTTTTTTTTTTTGCTTTTTTAGCTATTTTTTCTGCGTATCCTTTGCCTTCACTGCCGCCTTTTTTGATCTATGGTATGTGATGTTTCAAAAGAACTGTCTATGTGTGCTATGTACTAATCGTAGAATTCACTAGCGTATTGCTTTCAATCTGCTGCCTTTGCTTAGAAAGAGAGATAAGCGCTGAAAATAGAGGGATAAGAAAACAAATCGTTTAAGTTCTTAAGTTGTATACAAATTTTAGATACAGAAGGAGAATAAAGGAAATTTTAAGTCTGGAGTTACAGCCAAGGATACTGATTTTTATTAGATTGCTTTAAGACTAGAACGTTTATAAGTTTACTACTTTAGACTAGATCGATAGGTTTACTTGTATTTCGTCTTTGACGGTATCTATAAGACTTTTCAGATTGTACCTATTGTATTTCAAATAAATATCATTACCAAAATATTTCAGAAGACATAGCGTTTTAAGTTCCCAATAATATTAAGATGACAGCCTTAAAAACCAAAAGAAAGTGGACACATTCGCAGAAATTCTCTTAGAAACCATAATATTATGTCGAGAGAAATGAATATATCAACCAGATCAATATCAAGATCTATTCTTGATGATCTCCACCTAAAAGCCTACCGTCGATCGACTAGTAAAATGACCTGACAAGGCTTTTAAAGCAAATTAGACTCAACAGATATAAGCAGTTACTTCAATGGCACAAGGTCAATAGTCATGATATTATTTTCTTTACCGGCAAACAATTTTCAGTGAGACAAAATTTAAGCAAAAACTTTCAAAGGCGTGAAAACTATTATTCCAAAACTTCAAAGTGGTCACCAAACCACTTACGGTTTTGTGGCGAGTCATTTGTAAAGTCGTTGTACAGGTAACTCTTCACTTTTGGAAAAAAAAAGATCAAAACTGGGACAAACCTGTACCAACAGCATGTTTTAGAAAGCGTGATAAGGTGATATTCTCTTCGATGGAGAGCATTGGATCTTTCAGTCAGGTTCTGGCACAGCACACAACTCAAAAATCACCCAACAGTGGTTTAAAGGAAATACTCCTGGTTTCATAGCTGCAGACGACTGCCTATCTGGAAGTCCAGACTTGAATCTGGCCTTTGGACTACAGTTTATGGTTAGAGTTGGAAAAAATGGTCTGTGGAATACATCACAGAAATTCGAAAACTTAAAAAAAAATATATTTGATTCGAGCAGCGTCGTCAACACCAATTTTATTGATGAATGACGAAAAGGTTTCTGGGCTTGTATGAAGCAAGAAATGGACTTTTCGAATAAAGTTTTATGCAACGCTCATATTTTCAATGTAATATGAAATACTATTTTTTTTTAAATGTATTATAATGTCATTTTTATAACGGTCGGAATTTGTAAGAAAACTTATGGGGGACTCAACATTAAGCTTTATTATTTTTGACGTATAATAAGATTATAATAGTGGGATATTCTACAAGAACTATTTCCTAAAACCTCTCACTGCTTTCTGAATAGATTAGATGTTAGATGTCCTATACATATCCTGCAATCTATTCAGAAAACAGTGAGAGGTTTTAGCAAGTAGGTCTTTCAGATATGAGGTTCAGAACTTACCCCATAGAATCTTTTAAAAAACTTTTTCTTATTTTATGTAGCACAGTGATTTCAGGATTTTGAGTAACTTTAAGTTCAGTTCTGATAAATTTAAAAATATGGAATTTCTTTAATAAAATTAATACAGTTTCAGAGAGAATTGTAGAAGTTGGTTTTGGATTAAATGTAACTGGAACTTGCGATATTCTTCACGTCAACCCAAAATGGCTTGTGGAGAGCAATTTTGTTAAAGAAAACGCCAAAAATTCATACAAAAAAATTTTCCAAAACTAAGAAAAAAATTTAAAAATACCAAAATTTGCATATTGTTATAAGTTACCTAACCTATAAAATAACCAAAATTTATTTGGAACTAACTCTATAACTCAACTAACATGTATATAAGAAAATTACCTCAAATCTATTGGTTTTTCATCAATGATACCACAGCCTATTTGCTTTTTGTTGTTGTAAATGTAATAATTGTTGTTGTTGTTGTTGCTCTTTTCCGCCATGTAAAACATTTGACATTGCGCCCGCGGTCGGTGTTTCGCCTATTGGCGTTGTTGCTCTTGTTGTTGTTACTGTTTTTGCGGCAGCTGCTTCTCTTACCGGTGTTGCCGATGTATCATCACTGCTATTATCATCACACGCCGCTGTGTTTGTGCCAACTAAATGTTTATTACAATCGTTGGTATTTGTTGTTGTTGTTGTTGTTGCAGCAGTGGGCGTGGTGGGTGTCAACGCCTGCGACTGCTCTAAGTGTGTAGAGTTGCGCGAAGTGAATTCACCGCTACTTCTATCACCAACACCACCTGTACTAGCAGAAACGCCGCCATCGCCACGTCGTACTGCAGCATTTGCTGTTGCTTTTGTTGATGTTGTGACTTCGGGCGCGCCCGTGGGTGCCGACGATAGCCGCAAAACACGTAACTGATGACGTGGCGGCGGTGGCGGGTGATAGTATGATTGTGACAATTGTTGCCGCTGCTGTTCACGTTTGCTTTGTGGTAAGTGTTGATGTTGCAGCAACTGTTGTTGTTGTTGTTGCTGTTGATAGTAAGCGTATTGCGGCTGTAGATGCGGATGTGGTGATTTGCGGTGCGGATGCAACTGACAGTTGCCAACAGCGCTACCCATGCTGCCGTTGTGGTTGTTGTTATTGTTATTATTAATATTGCTGCTATTATTGTTATTGTGTTGGTGATTTTTCACATTCAGCAGCGTTAAGCTGTACTTGGGCTTCGTTGTTGCCAATATCGTGCCGCCGATGCCAAGGTGTTGTTGCTGTTTTTGTTGCTGCTGCAACTGTTGTTTCTTCGGCATTGTGCTGATCAAACCCGTACGCATATATTTCTGACCACCACCAATACTACCGCTCACACATTCCAAACGGTTACCCGCATTCAACATACCCACACCACCATTAATGCCGCCGACCTCAGCATCAACATCAACGCTGTCGACATTCACTCCACCACCGCCGCCAACGCTGCCGCTGTCGCCTTCGCCATTCACACCGCCGCGCAACGTCAATGTTTCAAACTAAAGATTGTCTGGATAACTGCGGAAGTTATAGGTTCTAGCGCGCTGGAATTGCATTGAGTCAATGCCAACACCTACTCCACCATTACCGCCGCCGCCGCCGCCACCATTGTAGGCATTCAACATCGGCGCTGTGGATTGTGAATTCATGGTGCCCATACCGTCATCGTAGTTATTGTGTTCACTACTGCTGCTGATGCCGCTATTGCTGCCACACTTGCCCACACTGCTGCCGGATTTGTGTGTGCTGCTGCCACCGCCACTATTGCTGCCCACTGTGCCGCAGTTGCTGCCGCCCGAGGGGCCCTTGATTGGCTTGAATATCGCTGTGGTGGCGTAGTACTTCTCCATCGGTGGCGGCGGCACAGACGGTGGCCGGGGGAAAATCGCACTCAACGGCGGTGGTGGTGTGCGTCGCACATTCACATAACCGCCGACAACACCGCCGCCGGCCATGGACATCTTGGTGGCGGGCATGTAATCCTGCATGTGTGGCACGGCATAGCCGCCTTCGGGTACATCTGGAAAATAAAGACGCCAGGTGGCATGAGTTTATTGAAGGTGCGAAGAAAGGTAGAGTTAATTGAATGATAGTGGTTGAGAAGGTTGAAATGCGCACAAAACGTAGATGAGTAAATAGTCTATAAATGTACACAAAGCACCTCAAGGCAGGGGCGCAGTGATGGGTAAAAACTTCTGCTTAATCATTTGTCTTTAAGCAACCTGTGTTGTCTTAAAGGCTATTTCCGTACATATAAGTATTCAAGCTTGCTTTGATTCATATGGAAGCCCACCGCCTCTTACTGCTACTATTAGAGTGGAAGAGTTGCCAATGTGTTAGAAAATACAGAGAAACTGTGTGTGTATTATTTAGGTGTTTAACATTCACTCTCTGGCATTCTAAGACAAGGTCTGTTCCAGCAGCGCTTTCTTGCTTTCGAGAGTATGTAGGGAAAAGAGTTCATATGAAAATAATTCCTTCATATTTGAAACAGTTGGTCACAAAAGGCTAGAGAGCCTAGCAGAATTCATAGGCCGAGTAATAATTCTTCTGAATTTAAAACTCATTGTGAGTTCAAAATTTTCAACATCAGAAACTGCCAATAGAATTATGAAATAGAACTCCAGAAGAGCTAAAGTATTCTTCATAATTTTTTCTTGAGTATAACAGACATAATTCAGAGTTCAAAATTTTCATTATCAGAAATTTGCAACAGAAGTATGAATGAGAACTCCAGAAGGATGTTTCTACAAACTCAAGAAAAATTTATGGAGTATACAAATATTCCTCTGGAGTTCTCTTCATATTAATTTTCTCTTGAGTAAAAGAGAGATTAATTGAAACGAATTGTGGCTTGCACTGAGATCTAAGACCTATTATGTCTCCCTTCTACAACACTTTTTCACAAGAGCCAAGAACTCTAATGAATTTTAAGAAGCTACCAAGCATTATTGATGTGGTGTGATCTCTTTTCGTATATATGGATTCATGGATATGCTCAATATACTCCTTCGATAACCAAAGAACGAAATTTCAGCGGTGTATTTGTGTTGTTTTAAAGTTTTGTCAAGGAGATCAGTCGCGCATAGACACTGTGTTTATAAGAGTGGTTTTAGAGCTTATGAACTTGGAGGGTGATTGAAAAGCTATTCGACTACTCTCTAAGCTAACCCCAAAATATTAATTTCAATCGATGATTGTTAAAAAATAATTTTAATAAAATAATAATGGCTGCCGAGTTTTATAGAGGTTATTGAAGTATTGGGACATATGGATATAAGGAATAGCTTGAAACACTCCATCGATAACCAAGGACCGACATTTCATTGATTTCTTTGGGATTTTCTTGAGCTTTGTCAGGGAGATCAACCCGGCAACCTTATTTATCCCTGAGGTTCTTATCATTTTAATATACATTATGGCTTATGACACAGACATTGTGTTTACAGGAGTGGTTTTAGAGCTTATGAACTTGGAGAGAGATTGAAAAGCATTACTCGACTACTCTCGACTCAAATCCATAAAAATTTTAATTTCAACCGAAAATCGTCTAAATTATTAAAAGAAAATGTTTATAAAATATGTTATCTGAAATTAAGAATTTGGGAATTACAGAAAGAGTTGCCAAATCAGCAGCGGATATTTTTGAATTTTAGAGAATATGAGATTATATGAAAATTTCAATAAAAATAATTATAAACTTTAAAAACTCTGATTATAAACTTTAAAAACTCTGAAACTTATCGACAAAAATTTTAATTTCAATGGTTAAGGAGTTACATGGGAACTCGAACTTTTCTTTATTGTGTTATTAATGTTTATAACATCTCTTGAATATTGTCCTAAATTTTCAAGTTGATCCGAGTAATTATTTTGGAGATACAGCCTTGGGAACTTGTGCGTTCGAGGCCAGCTAGGCTAAGTGCGCCGTCTTTAAACGTGCTTTTCTCGAAACTGTGTTTTTGAAGTCGGTTGGCAAGATTTCTCGATAACTACTCAATCGGTCTTCATGAAATTGTACACACTTTTTGGGCTTTGAGGGAAGGTTGCCAATTATTTTCTGAGCATCGGCGGATATTTTTCAAGGATTGTGGGTCATAAGATGATATGATAATGTTAATAAATATTACTCAAAACTCTAAAATCTTCACATTTTGAGACATTTGAAATCATAAAATAACATTTTGTACAGTTTCATGGCAACCCGAAAACTACAAATTCCCTCCAAATGTCTAAACCCAAATGCCAAAGCTGTATATATATTATATCTTATATTTATTTGTAGTTAGGCACCCACATATTCATTACATATGCTCACCCAACACCTTATTAACGCACTTTGCGGCTTCCCCAGCTGCAGCGTGCTGCCATTACTGCCACTTTTACCTTCCATACCTTACTATTCCTTACTTTACCATTTCCATTTAATTATTTGCCGCACTTTACTCCACACTTTACTTTCAATATTTCCACCCTTTTTCAAAATGTGTCAGCACTAACATTTCGAATTGGCCCCCATCACTTGTTTTGACCACTTATTACTCCACCAAAGTAACCGACCAAGCAACCCAATTGTGGTGCCTGCGGTTCTACGATTTTCCTGCTGTTTACACTATACTTTTGCCTTTTACTTTATATTGTACTTTATTACATTTGTAGTTGTTGTACTGTTTATGTGCCAGAAGTTTCATATGATTGTTTGTATTAGCTGTACATACCTGTATAGTCAGGCGTCATATTGCATTGTAAATCATTAACGGCCGCGTATCCGTTAACGCCGCTGGTATACATATTCACATTGAAAGGTTCATGATAGAGACTATTCTTGCCAATCGAGTCATTATCATCGACGCTGGCCTATGTAGAGGAAGAAAGAAATAAAGGAAGTAGATATTAGGAAGGTTAGTAATGAAAATTGTTTTATAAATTAATGTAATAATTTTTGAGAAACTTAAAAGTAAATTGAGGTGTAGAGATTGATAAAATACGGAAAAAATGACTTAAAATACCTTAGACAAAATAAAAAATATTTTATATCAGAAGCTTTGAAGGCTGCTCGAAAATATTACACTCTGTTTACTATAAGTCAGTTGAGGTTGAAGCATTTTGTCAGTTATATAAATTTGAGGAATAGCCAGATTTGATATCTTCTGCTCCACAAATTTGTGTCAGGCTCAAAGCGGTTTGTCGGTTTTGAGAGTCTTTTTGAACATTACTAAGATATGTCCGACTGGTTTCCGTTTTGGGATCGGCCTTTTCACATGCCCTCACTTCACTCTATCTTTGAGTATAGTTCACGTAATTAGTTTAGTTTAGCATTCCAACAGTTTTAATGAAAAGAACATTTTCATTTTAAAACTAGCACAAGAATGCCGTCAATCAATGCGCCAGCAACTAATCTCTCCAACAATTTCTATCCATCATAAAAATGCTCAAACGTCGCTCTAACATTACACACTTTTTTGTTGTCATTTTCCACTTCTACAATATTGTCATTAGCTAACTTTGGACGCTGAAGCTAATGCAGTGCTTAATCCTGTGAACTTAACTTAAGTAGTGCAACGTGGAGCATAGGGAACGAAAAAAAATTACCGCTATAAAGCCACTAAAATGCATTAAAGTAAAGTATACGCTTTGCAGCGAAGCGCTAAACTGTGTGAGCGCTGGTCATATACGAGCCACCACGAGTGTTCACAACTAAAAGCGCTACTTAATAACTAGCGCAACAAGAGTGGTAATAAAGAAAATAGAACATGGAAATAAAATGGAGCAGGAAACCGTATGAAGTACAGTGTAGAAGTAGTAGATACAATAATGCAAGAAATGGCGTGAAATTAAATGGAACAAAGTAAAATTGAATGTATGTAGATGCAGAAAATTTACTTAGGTAAATGAAAGTGTTCAAATATATTAAAAAAAAAATTTGAAAAATTTGAAAAAAATAAAAAATAAGTAAAAACGTTAACTTCCGTTGCAAGGAAACTTTAGTAACCTTAGCAGGTGCATTTTTTTTAGCATAAAGGGGGTATAAAAAGATTTTTCTCTTGATTTTGAACGGCCGATTTGTATGACAGCTATATGCTATATTGGTCCGATTTGAATGTTATACACAGAGATTGTAGCACTGTCTAAGGTAATAATCAGCACCAAATTTTGGTACGATACCTCGTCAAATAAAAAGGTCTTACATACAAGTACGTGATGCAGAAGGTTAAGTTTTGTATGACAGCTATATACTTTAGTGGTCTAATCTGCACAATTCCTTCAAAAATTGTACCATTATCTTAATAAATGATTCGAGCGAAATTTGGTGTGGATATCTTGTGAAATAAAAAAGTTTTCCATACAAAAACTTGATTCTGATCGCTCAGTTTACATGACAACTATATGCAAATGTAGTACCATATCGGGGGTTTCGACAAAGGAGCAGCTTCTTAGGAATAAAAGGAAAATTTCAGATCGCTAACTCACTCAGTCGGAGGGACTAGTTTGTATGTGTACCAACAGACAGAAGGACCTGGCTAAATAAAATACGCCCAGCTAGTTACGCTGGTTCTTTATATACAATATATAATTTATGAATTTTTGTGGACTAAGATATTTGAGTTAAGAAAATTTATAGTTAAAAGCTAAATTATAAAATGAGAAGATAAATAAATAGAAAATAGTCATACTAAGTTTTGTTGATCTAACTTAACTAAATTACTAATGCATATTAATTTTTTTTCTAATTTATAAATTTGTGTTTAACTTAATTAAACCCATTTAATTTAATTTTAATGAATTTTACTTCATAAAATTCATTTTAATTAATGTCGATTAATTTTCTTTAATTTCACTTAATTCAACTTAATTCATCTTAAATAATTTTATTTAGTTGAAATTAGTTGAATTTTATTTGATAAAATTTATTTTGATACTGATTGATTACTTTACTTTAATTTCGCTTAACTCAATTCAATTTTTCGTAAATGAATTTAATTAGTTCAACTCAATTTAATTTATTTGATAATAATTTTAAAGTTTTTAATTGGATTTATTCTCATTAATTCAAATTAAAGTAAATTAATTAAATAAAACGTTATTCCACTTAATTAAATTTAATTTATTTTAATTCATAATAATTTATTTATTTATCTTGATTCATACCAATTACATGTAACTAAATTTTATGTAAGTCAACAAAATTTAATTAATTTTTTGTAACCCATTTCAATATAATAAATTTAAATTAACTCAATTTCTGAAAAATTAAAAAAAATTAATTTAATTAAAAATTTATAATTAAATTTACAGTTTAATTTAGTTGAAATTAGTTAAATTCATTGCGATTTAATTTGATTTTACTTAAATTAATTTATGGAAAATTATTTAAATTAATTTAATTAATTTTTATAACATATTTTGGTTATTTAAATTTGATCAAATCAAAGTCACTTCAATTAAAACAAATTAAATTATGAAATGCAATTCAATTACACTTAAATTAGCAGAATTAGAATAGTTTTTAATTAACTGAATTCAGTTTAATTTGTATTTGTTCACATATAATATATATATATATATATATATATATATATATCGTCATTTAACTTAAAATTTAATTCCATGTTAAATAATGTACATAGTTTAATAGTTTAAGTAGTTTTAATCAATTATTATATATTTTTTATTTTTTTTTTTTGTTTAAATTTAAGTCATTTCAGTTAATTCAATTATGTTTTTAATGCGCTTGAATTTAGTTGAAAAAAAATAAAATTTAATTTAAATGAATAATTAATATTTAAATTAATAATTAATTAGTTTAATTTAGTGTAGTGTATTTAAGTCAAATAGATTTTAACTCAAATAAATTTTTGTTTTTAAGTTATTTTAATTAAATTTAATTCAAATTGACGCAATTGATTTAGCTAAATTCAGTTCAATTTAGTTTTTATTAATTTTGCATTTTAATGTGAATTATTTTATATCAATTTAATGTAATTATATCGTAGTTAATTTTAAAGTAATTAAACTAAATTTAATTTAGTAATGCTACTACTTTAATAATAACTTGTTTAATTTAAATTAGTAACGGATTAATTATTATGCTTAATTTTAATTAATATAAATTAGTCTAATTTAATTATTTTAATATAAATTTTATTAAATTTAATAATTCAGTTAAATTAAATCAAAAGCAATGAACGCATTTCTATGAAGTAAACACTATAGAACCGACGCTGCAATAAAACTATTGAGTCACATACATATACATGTAGATTTTTACTACTTATAAACTTGTATGTATACGTAAAATAGGTAGCGAAGTACATACATATGTACATATAGTATGGACGGAATACCCGCATGTTAATAGTGTCTATATAAATGTGCATACGTGAGCACTGTGCATAGCACTTACCTTAATGCCACCGCCATTGGGTCGATGTTTATCCACATTGCCGCCCAATGTATTCGGATTGAAGCTATATTGGAATGCGTCCAGGACATTGCTGCCGCGTGCACGCTTCGTACGCGTCACAATGCAGAATATGGCGCCAACGAGGAAAATAATTATCACCGTTAGAATAACAATAACAATACCAATTGAGAATTTCTCCGATGGTTCCTGATCGATGGGACGTGGGGCAATTACTGTGGCAAATAAATGAAAGGATACACAATGTAGATATATGTATATAAATATATAAATGTATATGTAAGTGTAGTAAATGAAAGCAGCAGGAAATATGCAGGCAAATATACGGTATATATAATGTAGCGAGTTTATATGAAAATATATATTTATGTACATATGTGTGTTTGCATGTAGTCGTTTGCAATTTGCGCCACCCTTTCATGTCATTAAATTAAAGATAAATATTTAAAGGGAAAATAATGTTTTCAATTATTTGCCAAGCGCGCACTTAATTGTTATATGAAAATGCTTTTTAACGCTGGCAACTAACTGCACCTTTTTTTATTTATTTTATCTTTTATTCCCCTCCCCCCTTATTTGCACTTTACTTTATCATTAACTACTGTAACTGCCTGCTGCTAATTTTTACACTTTTCTCGCCCACTACTTGTTGTTTTTATAATTTCAGTGTCACTTACATTGCGGTCCATTGTTGTAGCCGAGGCCAGCGCCTGCCGCTGCACCCATGCTGCCATCATTCATGCCGCTGCTGCCGCCGCCATTCATGGTGCCCATCTTGCCCAGGCCGTTCTTCTGGCCATGATGATAGTCATTACTTTGTAATGGATATTCGCGTGTGTCCTGTGGCAGCGTGGCACGTTGCTCGGACTCATCTGTGAAATTTCCCACGGCCGGTACTGCAAGTGAAGAAATGTATGGAAAGCGTTAAAATGGTTAAATTGCTGTGGTGTAAATCCGAAAATGCGCGTGTAATGATTACTTGTATGGCAATAATGAGCCTGTAGTTATTATTTATGTGGTAATTAATTATTTTTTGGGTTTATTTCTGATAATGTTTTTTTTATAATTTTTTTTTTTAATTTTTAATATTATTGATTTTTTTAGGATTTTTTTTTTAATTTTTAATATTATTGAAGTTTTTATGATTTTTTTAGAATTAAAAAAAATAAAATTTCCATAAGTTACTTCAGGTACGCACACACTCGAGCACTTAGCTAATAATTTTTAATATCTTTCAGCAGCCAGTTTACCGTTAAGCGTGCTACCCAGATACAGCAAACTTCTCACAAACAAACTTCTCGCAAACAACATCCGCTTTGCACCTGGTCAAACAGTCACTCTCTCACTCTTCGTTTTTTCCTCTCAAATAAACATACATCAATAAACTTTTCTTTTATGAAATTAAATATTATAGCGTTACAGCGTGACATCTCAGCACGCCCCACCTTTGGACCTCAAATACACGGCAGACCAACAAATAATAATATACACTTCCCGCCCAGCGGCTGTCACTTAAGATACTTTCTTTGACAGTTGCGTCTCTTTTAATTTTCGACTGTGTTCGACTGTTTGTTCAACCATTTGCCATATTTCAGCATTTAGTTCCGCAGCGAATCACATTCGTTTCACTTTCATTTTCATTTTTTAATTTCCCCCATTTTTTAGCGCATACATTTTCATCTTTTTTTGAAGGCGACGGAATTATTATGTCTTCGAGCGTTATGTTGTGCGTATTTCCTGGAAAGAACAGTGCTGCCTTCAAGGGCTGAATTCAATTTTCTACACTTCGGGGACCTGACAGCAGACTGTAAGATATGTTTGTTTGTATATATATGTGCGTTATAACGGTAGTTGAAGCGTTGCGAAAGATGTCCATACGTCAACTGTCGCTTTGTCACGCATCTTGAATTAATTTCATACTTATAGGTAGATACATAAAGAATTAAATACATATGCCTACATATAGTATATGCATATAAGCTTATATACTCTACAAAAACATATACATGCACGATAGCAATATGCAATACATATGTATATATCTACATACGTATATTAATATTTGTTCCTGTTCACGCTCACCACTGGGTGGCATAATTTCCTGTTTATAATGAAGCATTTCGCGCTCTCTTGATGTGGTTAATAAAAGGATATTGTGGTCAACCCTTAAGTTTGTTGTATTTCCACGAAACCCGCTATGGAAATTAAATTTTAAATTGTACTTGCATATGAGTTTATAACGGCAGCACTGCGAAGCGATAAAATGTCACGAATATTCCAAGAATTTACTACACATTTGTTAAAGCTGAAGCGATGATTTATCCAGAAATAACATTATATTTATACGATTTATGGGCTGAAATCTCAGTACAAGTTCACTGTTGGCCTTATTACTTAAGTTTGAACGACCGTTTTTCATATAACGAAGAGAAGCTACGAAGGCTCTGCACTCTTCTATGGAAAAGGAGGAATGAAGCCAGTGAAGAATCGAAAATATATAAGATATATTGCATAACAAGATAAACGATGAATACCGTGACAACTTTACTTAATGCTAAGGCTGATTTGCGTGTCTGACGACAGCTCATTTGCCGCAATCTCTAAGAGATCTGCTGGTTTTCTGCGGTTTGCTAGTAGAGACTTAGGGTCTCAGTTGTGCTCGGCAAACGCTGATGAGGTTCTAGAAACTTTGCGGGCGCATAATTAGAGGTTGAGAGATCTAGTGAGTTTTTCTACCAGCACTGTTCGACTTTCAGTAGATGTTAGAGTGCCAACTGTTGTATTATCTGCCTAGAAGAAGTTGAGGTAGAATCATCTCAAAACATTCTTTTTGAAGATCTCGCCTTTGTCAGATCAAAATTTCATTTAAATCATCCTACGTATATTAGACATTTAGTTCCCACGTCAGTCGGATGTAAATAACTGAAACGGAGCCAGATATTTATCCGGCCAAGAACTCTCAACCCGTCGGGACTTTTTTCTGCCGCTGCAACAACCACATTCAGTTAAATATCGAAAATAGAAGTAAAGTATCTTAGTATTCTTTGTGATAGATTCAAGTCGCTTTATCGACAGTTAATATCCGACTACAAGAATTTTATCTGGGTTATCAAAGCACTGTATAGATATATAGCAGTTTCAGTGTGATATCTGCACCATCTTGCATGGTTCCTTGAAGAAGCCATTACATATCACTTTTTTACTATACTAAAACCATTTAGAAGAATTCTAGAGTATAAACCACTGCGTAACAAAGATGTTTACATGTGACTTTATCACCTTTATAACTTCAGTTCTGAAGATTTCTTGGTACCCTAAAGGTTGGCTTTCTCCATTGAAGTGTGGATGCTAACCAGATTCAAACCATAGAGTTCACAACAAGACTGAAGGCTTTTATTTGATTCACCAAAGCTACAGCTGTAAGGGTGTAAGTCTACTGGTCTCCTGTTTTCCGATATAGTTATAGACCTATATAGCTTTTAGCATAATTTAGGTTATTCTTTCGAAGCTTTTCATAGATTACTAGAAATCAAAGCCTGTTCCTGGCTTTTAGACTTGCCTATCATAGTTTTTCATGGATTTTCTGGAAATCAAATCAAGCTCTGTAGGGATTAATACTCCTTAATTGCTAATTAAGTATCAAAAGCTTTTTCTAAGCTTCTATTGAAAGACTGGTAAGTACTCTCGTGAAAAACCTTCGGCATCATCCAGGACTGCATCATCCATCATCTAATATAAAATAACGTTTTCTGATCTTGCTTCAATTAAGTTATGAGGAACTCTTAGAACTGGTGTTGAAAAAAGGCTAAATGAGCTACTTTCAGAGCAAAAAGTGTCGACATTTCTCTAAAATAAGTTAAGAATAAAAAAATCGAGTGTGTTGTTTTCTAATACAGTAGACAAAGCTTTTAAACAGGTTTTAGCGGTAAGAAAATTTAAATGCTAGTACATTACTATACATGAGCTATATCTATATCCTTATTACAAAAAATATATCCAATTGACAACACTTTCAGAAAGAGAAAATGTCTATTTTTCTTTCAAAGCTTTTTTACAGCTTTTAAATGGGCTTTAGAGGTTAGAAAATTTAATCTTCAGTACCTTTATATTATATTTATATTTTTATTACAAAAAAATTTGCCAATTGAAGATACTTTCAGATTAAGAAAACCTCTATATTTTTTTAACCAAGTTAACGGTAAGAAAATCTAATCTCTAGTAATCACATGCAGTATCTCATGCTTTTTTTCGATCTTTTCAAAGCTTTTAAGTGGCTTTTGGGGGTAAGAAATGTTAGTGTTTAGTACTCAAATACGATATCTAAATATTTTCTGGAGCTTTTCGAGAGATTTTAAGTAGCTATATATCTACTTATGGAGCTTCTTAAAGCTTTTAAGTGGCTACTGGTGGTAAGATATTTTAGTGTCTAGTACTCAAATATAATATCTAAATATTTTCTGGAGCTTTTTCAGAGCTTTCAAGTGGCTATTTTCAAGAGCTTTTAAGTACCTGTATGAACATTAATGAATTAACTATAAAATTTACGCTCTCCTTAAAGAAGCTATTAACTTTGCGCAGAATTATAAAATTTGTCGAAAGCTTGAGGTATGAATATCAATGCGTGTATACAAACACCAAACTTCACAGTGACGCATTAGCAGACAAATAGACTCAAAAGTAAATCCAAAGTGATTTTTTTGTTTGTGTACCAAAGCATAGCTTTGTTTAAGCCTGCAACAAAGGCGGTACATGGTAAAGCCTTCAATTGCGTCTTCATGAAGGGCGCCCCGCACTAGAGCGAAGTAAATGGCGTAATTATGATTTTTGATGTCGACGGGAAGAAATGATTTCCTACGCTTAACGCACTACCTACGCAAACTACAAACAATCGCTTTCATGCCACTGCTTTTATGTGACATTCAGTTGTGTATGTGTGTAAGTTGCTGTGTATTTTCGTGTGCCTCATTTCCGGCCGCAAACGCCAGTTAAAAGGACTTCACTTAATACGCACGCATACAACTAAATTTAGCACTCAAAAGCTTTTGTCTTTTACTATAGCATTAAATCTTTGTTTGCAACGTAGTAGATTGATGTGCGTGTTTGCCTCTATTTATGTGCGTGTGTGTGTTTTGGGTACTTCATTTTGTGTGCGACACTATCTTGGCACTTTTGTCTCGCCGTCACAAATGCAGCCAGCAGTTGCTTGCCTGTCATTTTTACAACTTCTACTCCTTTTGTTTGCACTATTAAATAGGCATGTCATAAACTAAGTTCTTATTTATATATGTATGTGTGTGTGTGTGTTTCGAGCTATTCTTTGTCGCTATTAAACGTTTAAAATAATTAAAATGTTTCGTGCCACATTTAACGCATTCAATGCGCGTACAAATGGTTATGAATAAATGCTGCATCATGTGCAGGAAACTTGGCGGAAGGTGATGCAGAACTTTTTTATACCCTCAACAACAAGTTTGTAATATCCATAAGGAATGGTCCGAGAACGTATATCTTTATACTATATACATATATTTCTCCCAAATGGCTGGACCGATTTTATTAAAGTTTTTTTTTGTGTGTTCAAAGGGATTCGAGAATGGTTTAGATTCACAATTTTGTCCAATGGAAATTTTTTTTTTAATTCATTTTTAATTTATAAATAGTTGTTAATTTTGGAATGTTTTATATTGGATCCGGTATATCCATCAGATAAGACCTTAAATATAAAATCAACGTAACGAGCTAAGTCGATTAAGCCGTTTCCGCTAGCCACCCAGTATATGTATATACGAATAATTCCCGCAGATTTTGAGATTTTGTTTTGAAATTTTGCACAAGTCTTTTTCTCTTCAAAAAGCTTCTCATTTGTGTTAACCGCCAATATCGAACCACTATAACATATAGCTGCCATACAAACTGAGCGACCAACATTAAGTTCTTGTATTGAGTTTTCTTTAATTTTACGAGATATCTTCACGAAACTCAGCACATGTTATTTTCCAAGTCACAGCTATTATTTCCCCACATATTATTTTGATCGGTGATTTATAGCATATAACTGCCATACAAACTGACCACTGAAAATCTCCTCATTGTATGAAAAACTTTTTCATTATACGAGATATCGTCACGAAATTCTGCACAGATTATGATCCAAAGCAACAATACAATCTCAAAAAATATTGTTCAAATCGAACCACTATAGCATATGGCTGCCATACAAACTGATCGCTCAAAATCAATTTAAAAATCTCTTTATGCCCTTTTATGCTATAAGAAATGCACCTGTGTAGGGTATTAGAGCTTTAATGCCACCAAAGTTAACCTTTCTTCTTTCACAACTGTATTTGTTCTGGCATATCCTTGCTTTTATGTTGCTGCCAAACCACAACAAAGGCGCTGTGATTTGCTGTCCGCTCTTATCCTTGCAACATACGCATTTGCCGTTTTTTGCTTTGTGGTTGCACTCGTTTTATTTGCTGCTTTTTGCTTACAGCGTTTTTGCTTTTCTTTGTCACAGTGCGTGCGACTATTTTACGTACAAAATTTTTTTATCATAAGTTTTTAAATTTTTTTTATTTTTGAAGGTTTCTTTATGTCATTCTTTGTGCTCCTGTGCTCATAGCTACTAATTTGCTTTGCTCTTTGCCTTTTGTATTCGCAAATGCTGCGGTTTTGCCCCCTACCAGCATGTGACAGCATAGTTAAGTGTCCTGTGTTCGCAGTCAACTGTGCGTACCGCCTTTAAATCCTTTATTTCATGCGTGGCGGTAGATTTAGTGGTAAACGTATTGATCGTTTCATGTATTTTTATTTTCATGCGTTTTTTTTTTTATTTTAAATTCACATATCCTTATTTTCCCATTGAACCCATTTAAAAAAACCCTAAACGTCTCACTGCCTTAACAATTGAAGCACTCAAGCCCTTAAATTGTCATTGAAAGCAGTTTAATATCACACATGCCACAATAGTCTGCTACCTTAGTGCCACAGGACTGTCACTTTTCCACCTTTGCAAGCAACCACTTGAACACTTTATTTACCTTAGCGCTTTATTTATTTTGTGATTTTCGTATTTCGCTGTGATTCTGTTGCGATTTTTTCCACTCCACTCTTGTAGCTTATCTCTTTTATTTACCTTTTATTAATTCTATTTTATTTATTGTTTTCTTTTCACGACTCGAAATTTCTCAAGTGTTTATTTTTTGGCAATTGCGTCGTAGCGCTCATTATTACATTTAAAAGCAAACGCTCCTCCTCACCACAATAGCATATAACCCATAAAGAATAGAGTCCAACATAAGAATTGCCTCTATACCTAGCTACTGCATACACATCATTTTGCCAACCTTTTGCCATCCTTTTGTTATTATGCAGTACAATGCGTTCAAGCAATGTTTGGATGTAACCCGCAGCGGCAAAGACCAGCAGCTGCTCTTTCCTCTATTATGTTTAGTTACTGCATATATGTAGTATGCGTATAACTTCTAGCAATTTGCTGGTATCCTTGCTGGCTGCTGTTGTGGTGCATGACGATTTGTTGAGCGGTAATTGCCTCAAGTGTTGCCTCAAGTGTTGTCTCAAATTGTCCCAAATGGTTTTGTCTATTTCATTTTGACAATTTCATTCATAGACAGCAGCATAAAGGGCTGGTTTCCTGGGCCTCAAGGGAAAACTGACTGTGTTTTTTTTTTGGTATTATTTAATTGTTTATATTGGTATATTTTCACAGCTACTGTTATTAGAATTACGATGCGATTTTAATAAGAACAGTGATGTTTCAAAGCGTACGTAACTATCCTTCAGAAAATGCCGAAGTCAATCAAACTAGTTTCAGAACAGATACTTAAGTATATACCTATTAGATTTCTTTGTTCTCAAAAAAAAAAAAAAAAGCTTTCTAAAATACTTTATGGTGGTTACTTTTCAGAGTTTCTAATTTTCCCGTTATCCAGACTTAATTTAATCACATTTAAATAAATCATAAGAGACAGCACTTTTAGGTAGCTGCGTCACTAATACTGATCTGTAACCCAAGCTAACCAAGAACCATATAAAACAACCCATAAATATTAGAAATGATATAAGCAGTACTTTCAAATACCGCAGCAATACAACCTGTTGCTCTGAAAATAGTAGTATTCCAGAGCAATGGATTGATAAGTAAAAAAAACTATTCGATTGCAGTGGAAAAGGTGAGCGATAGTAAATTAGAACTCAAGATAATTCTTCAACATGTTAGGATCCTCCTTGATATTTTTTCAACATATTAAAATTTGTAGATATAGATAGAATATTCTTAGACTTCTACTCCCTTATCTATACCTAGATGAGTCCTCATTCCAAATACAATTTTTGCCACTTTTAAGGAAAAAGATCCAATTTGGATCGAAGGAGACGTATTATATATAAGAACATTGTTGGTGTTAAGGTTTTCTAGAAATAATCGATTCGGTGTAGGACCTATCTGAAACAATGGTGTGGTGTTAGGCCAATTTGTTCAAGGAAATCTAAGCCAATTTATTTAATTATGTATTCCTTCAAATAAATAGTTATATATCTCATCGTATAAGGATTGGTTTCAAGAAAAGGTCACTATCGTTAGCTCTAACCTCAATATAATAATAAAATGTTTTGGGGAAGCAAAGGACCTGAAAATTCAAGTTAATCGTCAATTGAAGGAAATCCAAATGCCTGTAAAATTGCTAACTCATGGAACGAGATATTCAAATTATATATCGGGGAAACTAATAAGAATTTACAGCAATGTTTACAGATTATTTTAGAAATTTTGAGGGAAGTGTTGTAACATAGTAACATAAAGAGAGTAAACTGTGTAACATTCTTCGATTTATATTTGAGAACAGACTAACTGAGGAGGCAAACAAAGGCAATTGTCATATAGTCTGTATGATTTTAAGTTTGCGATATTCGTTTGCTAGTTCAGGAACCCTGCAGAAACTTATAGCGCAGGAGAAGCTGAGTTTCAACACTATTGGTTGAAAAACTTAACCTCCAAAGAAACAGAACAATACTGAGTGATTTAATAACCGTAAGTATATGAAATGGAGGTCCATAATCTAGCATACCAATCCATTCTAAAGACAAAACTGTTATAATTACGCTTTTTTAATTATATTCGTCTTATAACCGGTAACATACTATGATCTTACTGAAGAGGTCAGAAGTTTTTTGTCGAGCAAATATCAAACTAATTTTATAAAATATAATTTTTTTTTCAAAACTTTTCAATTTTTTATTTGTTTTGATCCATTTTTCCTTTCAATATTTTTTTTTAAATTTATTTTTCCAACATGTGAACAAAACCTCACCAACTTTAAGAACGCATAAAATGCGTATTAGGCATGAAAAGAGAACGACACATGCATATGTAGATTGTTCTACACTATCTCTAGTACTAACTCCTTCAGAACAACAGTACCTCATCGCACCACACCTCATAATGGGTATACGTAAAATATCTACATCTACATCGTGATAATGCACACAGCAACCACAAAGAGGCAGGCCGAGCCACAGAAGCGTATCTTCTATCAACACTTCAATAGCTCATTCAGCAGCGGCAAGCTTGCACTAAAGCCAGCGCTTCAACGCAAGCAACAACAACACCAAGAGTAGATGCTAGATTTGCAAATACAAAATAAATTGTTGAAGAAGGAGCGAGCGAAAGAAAAAAGCACATAATCTGAGAATTTCAGATCAAAAGAAAATGTGTGCACGCATTTCCACACACACACACACACGCAAACGTTGACGCTGCTTCATACTTAAGTTTATTTTTGCGCCGCTCCAGCTGCCGCAATCTTTTCATGGATGTGGTACTTTTGCTTTTTACCTTTTCACTTTTCTTCGACTAATTTGTTGTACATAAAGGATTAGTAGGTGGATAAAAGTGTGCATAAAAGGCAGGAAGTAGTGAGCATAAAGACAGGCGTCGATGTTCTCAGGCAGATAGTGCTGACAGGACAATGCCAGCAGTTGCAGCAGAGGACGCTTGCACGAGTCTGTGGTTTTTGCTTGTTTAGGCTGCCTTTGGACACTAGCTCAAATGACTCAGCATGTGGTTGGATAACTTTTAAATACTAAAATACTAAATGCTGTGACAAAGTGGTAGATATTTGCTAATGCTTACGGGACGAAAGGCGCTAAGTGCTTGGGAAGTTTCGGTAGGAGTTGTTGTCTTTCATGTGGTTTGGAGAAAAGCTTAAAGCCTTTTTCGTTGGCATCTAGCATTTGAGAGGGTTTCTATGAATTTCTTGCAACAGGTAACTGTTAGAAGATATTTGTTTAATTATTTTATGCACTTTAAAAGTATTTGTTAGTATTATTTGTACGATTTTTTTTGTAAGATTTGCTCTGGAAAGTTTCGCAAAAATTAATAACTAAGCTGATTGAAGGCTCGGAAATGGCTAAAGGAAGGATATTTTTTAAACCAATTTGTTTGAAAATTTTGCCAAAAATTTATAAAAAAAAGGTTCCAATTATAAAATTTTCAGCACAATATTAAAAAATTTTCGGGGGAATATTGGAAATTTTTAAATTAAAGTAAATTATTTAAATTTTTTTTTTATAAAAAAAGTATAACTTTTTAAATATGTTATTTTTTTTTGTAATTATTTAACTCCGAAATTATAAATTAGAAACTGGAAAGTTTAATGTAAAATTTTTCAAAAATTAAAACTGAATCAAAATTAATATTTCCACTTAGAAAACAAAAAATTAAAAAATGCCTTTTGTTTATACGAAATAACTCGACTAAATTCCAAGTATAATATCCCATTGGAAAGCTGGGTCGTTCACATTATTTTGGCTAGTTGACTTGATAAAGAAATACTTTTCTTGGTAAACTAAAACGACTAAAATATATACTTTTTTTTTTGAAAATTCCAAAATTTGTCATATTGAGTCTAAATAAGTTTTTTTTTTTTAAATTTTGAAAATTGCAAAATTTTTCATATTGACATACACAACTATTTTTGAACAAAACTTGAAAAAATTTTAAAATTGAAATTCTCTAAGATTTTTTTAACAATTTTTTTTTTGCAAAATTTGAGAGTATTTATAAAACATATAAAACTTAAAATATTCTTTTAACTATTTATGGTCTGCCAATACATATAAGCTTCATCAAAACACAGAAAAAATATTTTGAAATTGAAATATTTTTTGAAGTTGTTTTGGAACAATTTTATTTTCTGTAAACTTTCGCAACAAAAAACCGAGATCTTTAAAAATTAAAAAAAAAAGTTTTTTTAAATCTAAATGTTTATTGAAGTTTATTTTAAAATATTTTGAAATAATTTAAGTTACAAAACAAATAATAAAATTCCTAAAGTTTTGTCTTAGTTTTTTCTAGTATTTCAAATATGATTTCCATTAAGAGTTTTAAAAACATATTTTCAAAGTCAAAATTTTAAATAAAAAAGTTGACATTTTTTTCGCAAGTTTTATAACAATTTTTAATGTAATATATTATTCTCTTAATTTTTTCAATTTATTAATTTTGATAATTATCAAAAAATTTAAACAATATTTTTGGAAAATCTAAACTTTTTTGGAATTATGTTTTAATTATTTTTTGATCCAAATTTAATTTTTTTTCTCTTAAGTATTTCTAGAATTTCAACATTAGCTTCATCAAAAAATTTTATAATTTTTTGTGTCAAATTAAATTAAATTTTTTTAAATTAAATGTTTTTAATTTATTTTTTTTAAATATATATTTTTTTTTTACTTTCCTATTTTTTTATTAGTATAATTCAAATTTTTAATTTTCTTTTTCAAGTATTTTATATCAATTTTAGCTCTGTAAACTCATTTAAGTCACAGCTTTTGTTCCCCAATCAATTGTAGTTTCATAACTTTACTGCAAATCTTGTATTTATTTAACTTTATATATGAAAATTTATATTTTTTGACTTTAAGCTACAAATGCAGCTGCCTTTAAATATTTACCTGACGCTGCACTTTATTATTCTAAATAAGCCAAGTGTAGAAATTAGCATTTTTGTTGCTTTCACGCAACTAGTTGTTTTTGTTGCAAGTAATGTTGTTGTAACTGTCGTTACCTTGATGTGCCCTTCAACTTTCTTGTTTAACTGCATTTGCTTATTTGCATATGGCGCCGTGCACAGTTGTAAAATGCACATAAATATTTATATATATACATATGCATACATATATATATATATGTGTATACAACTACACATCACCTAAAGTAAGTGCTTGCTTTTAGCTTAGCTGTACCTTAACGAAAACTGTAACTTACCTGACTTGCTTACATATACGAGTACAAGCATACATTTGCATTTATTTTTGCATACCACTAGGCGCCATGGCAGTTTGCATTGTTTTTGCATTTAGCTAGTTATGTGCAGATGTAATTAAGTAGTTGGAGAGCAGACTTGTTTTTGTTGGGCGCAGAGTGCAAAGTCGCAGTCGGTAGCTGACTTTTTATTAACAAACATACATATATAGCTACCAATCAGCATACATTTGTTGACTGTAAATAAATGCAAGCTGGTATGTGTGTATACCTTTCTTCGTTGTTGCATATGCGTTAACATGCGAAATTTTCAAGTATTACATTTTTTCAAGTTTTCAATTGCAAATGCGCATTAAATTAAAATGTGCATGTATGCAAATGCGTATTGCTGCATTACCGTTAGGTAAGAAAATCTTATACGCACGCACAGGTATGCATGAATTACCATTTAATCATGCACTTAGTGGTGCTGTCGTATGCGATAGATATGTACATATATGCATGTGATTGCAAACATAAAGCTGCATTTGTTAGAAAAACTACTAAATTTTTTATGTCAAGCAGTAAGTTTTTGAATTTACAGCATTTTTATGAAGAGTTTGTGAATTAATAAAATTCCTATTTATTTTTGAGAAAAACTCAATGTATTCTTGTATGTTTTTGATAGAATAACTTGCTAGTTTGAATTTGCTTTACTCTTTTAGTATTAAATTGAAAACAAAAAAAATGTATATATTTGTTTTTCACTGCCAAACCTTTACATAAGCTTTTCTTTTATTTTAGAAGTATGTGTGTTGCTTTTTATGTGGAAAAACAAACTTCCATTAAATTTAAACTTGATTTTGATCGGTCTCTTTGTAAGGCAGCTATATGGTATAATGATCCGATCTGAGCAATATGGGCAAAAACTTTACGTTGCCTTAAAAATTAATAATAAAAATTCATGCCAAAATTTCATGTAGACTTCTCGCCAAATAAAAAAGTTTTCCATATAAGGTTTGGAATTTTTCGTTCATTTGTTTGCCAGCTATTTACTGAGCTATATGCTGTAGTGGTACTACATCGGCAGTTTCAACATATAGACAGCTTTCTAGAGCAGTATGCTTCAAAATCTCAGACAAGAACTAAAGAGCGTTGTTGAAATAAAGAGAGTAGTTGAATGATGTCTGAAGGAGACTTGCTTGAGAGCACGGTAACATATTTATGGTTTAAAAATGACCAATTTGCGGTCAAACAGTCTTTCAACATCCCCTTTTAATCTACGATCGAATCAAATATAACATAAGGAACTTTTCTAACACTTTATATTATATAAAAAAATAAAGACTTTATTATAAAAATCATTTTTGACCAGCAAAATGACACTTAATTTTAAACCAAATACTGTCTTGATGCCCATTACTGCAAAATTTTTACCTTCAACAGATCTGGTAATGTTCGATTTATGGCAATAAGATATGCTCAACAGCATTTCATTTCGACGAAAATAGTTTAATTTTTACGAAAACAATCATGTCTTGTAAGTGGCAATAGCGGAACCAACTGTTGGGTGAGGAATCAATTTTAACACCATTTTTATATAGAGGAAGAACATTTATGGAAAGTTATATAAAATATTTTAAACTATGAATCGGGATATTAATTCTAGAAGCCATTAATACTGAACACCAATAGAAAGTGCTGTGTAGAATACTTTCCTAAGAAGAATTTCCTTGGCAGATTTTTATTAATATTTTTTGCAAAAATGATAAAATTGACATTTTTTGTTTTCTTAGAAACTAACTTTATAATTTTATCAATAAATATAGAAGATAGTGAGGAAGGCATTGGCCGCTTTATACTGTTGTAGGTAAGTAATTGGGAAGTGATGGAGCCTCTCAGTAAAAGTGATATTCAGTCACTATGAAATCGTACCAATAATGTTTAATGGGCTGGAGCGTGTTCCAAGCAGCTCGCATTGGTATTTGTAGTGTATTAATGACAACAAGAGTAACGGCACTCAAAGCCATTCTACACGTTTCTAGTACATACTTGGAGGTGAAGGCTGCAATTAGACTACAGTAAGTTATATGTATGAAATATTCTGGGCAGGGACACACTGAAATTCTCTACTGCTTCAATGGCATTCCCTACAGATTAGATCACTGCATCGCTTAACCTTCTCCTGGCGTTTTCATCTCGGCTCAGACACCTACGAGGGATTGGTGGGTGGGGAGAAGCCGTTCGAGAAGGGCTGTAGTTATTTATTTCACGAATGAATCAGAGTTAATATGGAGGGTAGGAGGAACAGTGTTCTGTCGTCAGCTACCCGTCAACTCAAGTTTTAGACTACCACACCACAGTATCGTCTTTCAAACGGAGATGGCTGCGATAAAGTTATTGCTCCGAACTGCAGTTTCATCCGCTTATTAGGAAGTCGATTGCCCGATGTCATCTTCCAGCGATAGTCAACAACCACAACTTGTGCAAAACCGTGGTACTTCGGATTTCTTGCTTTTAGCAATGTTAACCTCACCAATAATCGCTGTTTGCCAAAATTGTGTGAAGAAAGGAGAGAAGGAATAATATAATTTTCTCTTCTGTTCGCGGCTTTTGCCTTATTTGTTATTAATATCATCTTGATAGACACAACTTTGGCAAACCTAGCGGAGTGGTTCGGATTGATTTAAACTGTCATAACAAATTTTTAGAAAGCAAAAAGCCTTTTGTAAATCTATGAGGTGTTGCACTTTAAAGAGTGATTGAGAAATATAAAGGATAAATATCTGTCCAAGTAAAGTCCTTCGATTTTGAATCAACCCTGCGTCGAAACATAATCTAAATAAAAAGACTTTAACTATAAGTATATTAAATTTTTGTGCGGTTAGGTTAAGAAATTAAAACAATTTTGTTAAGTTCGCCAAAGTTTATATCCGGTGATCCAAATAGAGGGACTTTTTATTGGGATTTTATCATGGAAATACTTAATTCACGTTCTATAACTTCGTTTCGCTCAACTTATGGTCAAAATAATCAGCCTATTGAGTCTTCTATTAGTGAAGTGAAGGAAATAAAACCGTGTAGAGTCGACTCGGCTCCGTAAGCAGCAACTCGGACTGATGTATGGAACAACTTGGCGCATTTTTCGTTATCTTAAATTGAAAGCGTACAAAATACAGTTTGTACAAGAACTATGGGCTTTTTAAATTTTCCAAGAAAATCCGACGGTTTTGCGCCAAATTTTATTGGGAAATGGGACTCATTTCTGGCAATATTGCCGCTTTTGGTACGAAAAGCAGCCAGAAGATATTCAAGAGATGCCATTTCATCAAAAACCATCTGTCCGTATTTCTTCAGAAATGATGCAGGTGAGAACGTGAGCAAAATCTAGCCGCGGCCAAGATTTGAAAGAGAAAATTTTCAAAAAATAGACGTCAAATAATGTTCTTTCCAATGATAATAAACATTCGCCATTAAATTTGAAGTTTCTGTGCTTTTTCATAAAAAAATTTGAGATCCTTGAAATGGATCACCCATTACCAGTAATCATACTTCAATCGCGTTATTATTTATCATGTGTTAATATTTTAGTTATTTTCTATATTATTTAAAAAAAATAAATATTTTATACAAATAATTACTAGTCCGAAAAACTACCACAGCTAAAAATTGTATTTCAAGTAATTTCACACAGTTTCCCCTAAAGAACTCAAGAGCACCCACTCGCTTTCACAATATTTACGCCCAAATAAATATGCATTCATTTCTCGACAATTTATTATTGACTTTCTACTACGTGATTTTGCCTACAATAGCCGCAGTATATTATACGGCTACACTTTCGAGTTATTTCCTCTAACTTTCTTGTTACTGACTTTCCTGCATTTCCGCAGAACAACCGGACATGCAGTAATATCCTACAAAGTATTTGCACGAGTAACTCTATAAGTGGTAAGTACAGCTGCACAAACACACACACACACAAACACACAGAGAGAGCGTCACTACCACCTACGAGCATTAAATATACTTGTAGTAGCACGTGTGATGACGACATTCATTGTTGTCGGCCAAAACGTTGGAAAAATATATGCGCAATTTTATTTCAACGACAAATGAATATGAATTCGATTGTGATTGCTGGCCGACAATGGACACTGGAACACACATATACATATGTATGTATGTATACTCGAAGTTGAACTCGAAACTTTGGCTTTTAACGCAAATGCATGCCTGTATATATGTGTGAGTGTGTGCAAGCGTGCGATAGCGCATACAAAAGCAATCGCATTAACACTAACAAATATACATTGCATGCAAATATAGTGCTTACGTGCAACAACACACACATACACAACTATGTATATTTATATGTATGCGGGTTGTGTGCATGTGTGATTTGTGAACGTGCGCTCGTACTTATGCCATCACTTGAAAGTGAAATGAAGCTGAAAATGATTTTCCATTCGAAATGCATTTGAAAGCGCACTCTACTTGCCATGCACTCAGCCACACACAAGCACGCAGCAGTCGCACACAAATACACTTCTGCACAAACACAAATACAAATACAAAGTGGGAGCAACCATATTTACTGCAGCATACACCTATGGCGATCATGTATGGATGCCAAAAAAAAAAATCCAAATACGTGCTAGCGTTTTTTGCTGTTGTTGTTGTTGCGCACTTTTACCTCAATTTTTGGGTGGGCGGAAATTTCATAGCAAAAATGTTGCCAGCAGAAATGCCCCTTCATATGCTTTTACTCACACTAATAACCCAACTAATGTATGTGTATATACAAATATCCACAAGCATATGTATGTATGTATGTATGTATGTGTTTGTGTGTTGGTACACTCGTGCGTGCGCCATTTGGCTTTTGTAGTCTCCATCAGGCGTCGACTTATTGAGTTTTACTTTTTGTTGCTGCATAAGTTGCATGTAGCAAGCAAAAATCGTATGTTGCATGCATGCCAAATTTCGACCAAAGCAGATTTCAATTGCAGTAACACAAAGGCGCTTAACGGTGAGTACATACTACCAAGCGTCCGAGAGTGAGTGTTGCATAGCAGCATTTGTATTTATATGGATGGAGGTGTGCGTGTAAATGTTTGTATGTGTGTATGTAAATGTTAATATGTTTGTGTAGTGCTCGCAGAAAGCATTCCTTATTTGCATGCACAACGCTTACGGGAAATTGTGGTATACTTTATTGTAGGCGATTGCAAAAATTTATTAGTCTCACCTTTGGGTGTGTGGATGCAACAAGCTGCACTAGGATTTGTAGGTAATTTTTCTAACGGCTTATAAAGTTTTTGGCTAGTTGGAATTTTTTGGTTGCGGCTTCGTATTTGACTGGTTGCAATATGAATTGAGGTTTTAAGTAAATCTTATGCATTCTGTGTTTCTGACGAAATTTTGTGAAAAGAGAAGTTGGAGATCACTAGCACTGTTTTAGATAGATATGTTATGCTATGTCAAGTTATTCTATGTTATGTCAAAATTTGCTATGTTATGTTAAGTTTTGTTATGTTATGACATGGTTTTTTTTTGTGAATTATTAAGCTGTGTTATGTTATGACTGTTATAAACCGCTGTGCTGTCTAAAATTGTTATTTAATTTGGTTTTTTATGCTTATTATATATAGAACATGTTGTGTAGTATTTCATAACGTTATGTTACGTTATGCTATATATTTCTATTTAATAAACTTTTTGTATGTTGCTTGGATTTTATTTTTACTATTTATTACGGCATATTATGTTATGTTAAGTCGCTTTTTTCTATGTTATGTTACGTTAAGTTACCTTATTTTGTAATATGTTGTTTAAAAATTTTCTTAAGTTAACATTATGTTGCTTATAACTTTGTGTTATGTTACGTTATGTTTTGATGAACTATATTGTCTAAAATTTCTATTTATTTAATTTTGTGCTGTCTTTATCTTACAGTATTAATCAATGTTATGCTATGTTATGTTACGTTACGGTAAGTAAAGTAATGTTACCATATGTTATGATATGTTTTTTTTTTAATTTCTCTAAAGTTAATATCATGTTGCTTATAACTTAGTCATATATGTTATGGCATTTTCCTTTATGTTATGATAAGTTACGTTACTTTATGTTGAGTTGTCGTACTTTATGTTATGATATTTACAATTTTTATTTTTAACTTTATGTTGTTTATATTTATTTATTGTGGCATATGCTGTTAGGTAATGTTATTTTAAGTTAAGTTATGCTATGTTGTCTGAAACTTCTATTTAATAAGCGTTTTGTTGCTTATCCTTTATTTATGCCTATTATGGTGTTTTGTTATGTTAAGTTTTCTTAAGTTATGATGTGCTATGCTATCTAAAACTTCCCTTAATTTAACTTTGAGTTTTGTTTTAACCATATTAATCATTGCTACGTTATGTTACGTTACGTTAAGTTGTGTTAAAATCAATTTAACATTGTGATGCTTATAACTTATTTATTTTATCTATGATAAATTCTGTTATGTTAAGTTAAGTCAGGCAATGTTATGTTATGCTACTTCATCTGAATTTTTTATTAATTTTGTATAATTATTTTTATATGAATCTTAGTTAATTTTTCCATGGCTTACTTTATTAAATTGGTTCTTATTCTCTTTTACTGTGTCACAATTTTTTTACATTAACAGACTTTAACATATGTATATACTATACTTACTTATGTTACATGGCTGAGGTTTGAAGAATTCTTCAGCCACATTTAATTGATGTTACTTTACCTTATTTTAACCTATAATATTGGATTTTATTTTTGTATATTGATTAATTTAGTTTAATTAAATTTTATTTTATTTTGTTTTATACTTTTTTGTATTAAATAATGTAATTTAATTAAACTTAATTTATTTTTTATTTGATTTTAATTAATTTTATTATATTTTATTTTTTTAATTTCTTTTAATTTATCTATAAAAAAATAAATTTTATTTTATTTTTTTTTAATTTATTTTACTTTTTTTATTATTTTATTTAATTTTATAATTTTTGTGTAATAATTAATTTAATTTAGTTTAAGTAATAAAATTTAATTTGTTTTAATTAAATGTTAATTTAATTTAAATTTAGATCTTTTTGTTTAATTTAATTTAATTTAATTTTTTTTAAATTTGTTTTAATTAATTTTTAATTAATTTTGACATATTTTATTTTTTAGTTTATTTTAATTTTTTCAACTAAAAAGAATCTAATCTAAATTTACTTTAGCTAAGTTAAATTTAACTTAAATTTACTTTTGTTTAATTTATTATATTTTTTATTTTTTCTATTTTATTTTTTTTTATTTCATTTATTTTTATTTTAATTCATTATATTTATACTTACATTTTTTATTGCTATTTAAATTTTTTTGCGCTTTCTAATAAATTATACTTTTCTTCTAATTTTTTTGACTTTATATTTCAGTTTCATTCATTGTTGCTACTTGGTTTTTCGCTTTTTCGTTTCATTTTCTTTACGCTTAGTTATAAATATGCGCAACAACTCACCCGATATAAATGAAATTTCCGACAGCATAATCCATTTCACAGCAAAATATAAATTGATTTTCAAATATCTACCAACGCGATGATGTAATTTGATAGTGACATCGCGCGCGTGATCCATTACAGTGTCTGGCATATAAGAGAATTGCACCGGTTCGCCAGAGAAGTGTCGTCCGCCAATACTAAAGAAGACCTTAGCACGCACGAATACCTAAGATGGTGTTTAAAATAGAGTAAAAAAGCGATGAAATATTTTATATATATTTTTTTTTTTATTAAAGTGGAATAACTGTATTTAATTTCAGGCAATTTAATAAATGCTGCTAACAAACTCTTTAATTTTATAAAAAATCTTTAGTCTAAGGTATTTGGTATTAATCTATACTTTTAAATCAAATAATTTCCTATTAATCGATAGTATCAAGTCAAATAATACTCAGTTACTCCGCTTACCTGCACATCCTTTGTGAACATGTTATTCGTATGTAATATTATCGCACTGAAATTTCGCACGGTGTCAAATTCGAAAATGATTTCAACTGGTTTGCCATTCAAATCGGGTGTATCATTACGCCAGCCGATCCATTCGTAGCCTGAAATTGGAGGAAAATGCGTAAAACATTAGTATTTAGTAATAATAGTGCAAAATTCATGTATAATAAGTTAAAATAAATCTTCTAGTCTTCCATCTTTGCTATACACGAAAAGATTGCCTTCGGGTGAAAATTCGGTTCTCGAACTTTCACTATCGCATTAAGGGAATGAGAATTGCAGCGACGTGTTGCAGAGGTATGAAATAAAGATTATATAAAAAAATTTCTTCTAGTCTTCCATCTTTGCTTATATTATATAAAAAGATAGCTATCGGGTGAAAATCTCAGTGCTTGAGCTTTCACTATCGCATTATTTTTTATCTGCAACATATGTTGAAATAATGATTATATAAATCGCTAGAAAATACTCATTACTCATTGAAAAGTAGCACTGAGAGCGGCAAGCATTACGTTTAAAAGGAAGGAGCTTACGATTAAAATTTACAGTTTATGAGCTTTCATTAGCAAAAGAGATAAGAGATAAGAGAAATATATCGTGGGATCTAAAGAAACTTGTTGCTGATGTACAAAATAATTATATAAAATTTGAAACAATTTTTTTGATACTATATTAACCGAAGAGCTGATACTATTCAAAACGACTAGTGCTCGTATAGTACAATAAAAGATATACCGTGAGTATTTAACAAACAGTTACTCAGAGCTTTCGAGTGTAGAGTACAAAATGTAGCTTGAATTTGTAAAGTTTTTATTTCACTGGTAAGATACAAGTATTTTAATTTTGGTTTGGAAAATTAAAATATTAAAGTATGAAATATTATAGGAAGACTGACTAAAAGCTTTAAAAAAGCTCTATTGAAGTTTAGAAATGCGCGTTTAGTAATTTAGCAAAACAAACCCGACAAAATTTTAGGGAAATTTCAATATTTTTTTTTAAACGCCGCCATTTTATAAATATTTTGATTTTTTTCGAGATCAAAATCGGGTGTATGGATAATATCTTCCAACCTTTTTTTTTACGTTCATCATTGAAAACTGACAAAAAGCTTTTAAAAAGCTCTATTAAAGTTTAGATACACGTATTTAGAAATTTTGCAGGACAAAACCGCCAATTTTTTGCGTGAAATTTAAAATTTTATAAATTTTTTCGACCGTATGGGCAATATATTCCAGATTTATCTAGATCAAATCAGATTTTTCTAGGTTCATCGTCGAAAAACTTTTACGTTCTCACAAAATCTATTAAAAATTTTTCATTTCAATTTTTTATTTTTTTTTTTTTTTTGATTAGAGCTCTTTGTACAGGCAATATCTCCAGAAATTTTTTTTGAGGTTTAATACACAAAAAATATGTAATTTTCCCCCAAAAATTTTATCTATTTTCCTAAAATACTTATGTCTATATATACACCTATGCACCTTAAATTTTAAGACAATTGAAAAAGAAGTTTGTTTCTTAAATACCCAACAATCACCCTTTTTAAGCTGCAAAACTGATTGTGACTATTAAATACCCGAACCTCAGTAATTCCGTGTTCTATAAATTATGATTAACTTTAATGAAACCACATCAATAATTTCTTAAAGCAAATTTAGAGCTAAAATTATTGTTTAAATCTCCTTCCTCACAAAGGATTTCGTGCATGAAATCTGCTAGCCTCCAAGAATTATTACACAAGAAACCTATTATTGCCTTGCTGCTTCGTGTTTTCATAGAACAAGAAAGGAGGTTAAATATTTTTGCAACGAATGGCATAATGTACCAACCACCCGCTGGCGGCAGTGACTTTCAATGAAATCATAAATTCCAGCACATGTTAAATATTATGGGTTAAATGCCATTGCAGCACTCACCCACCCCTGTTCGTTAGCACCCCCCCAAACACGGTGAGCGCTGTCAGTTAGCTCACCTGTGTTACGCACCGTTGCTTGCTCGCTCATTAGACGCATCGTCAAATTCAAAACAAAAACAAATATGCATAGGTAAAAGCAAAGTGGAGCGTTAGTAGGGGCTGAGCAGCAGCTGAAAATAATTTGCCTTCCGCCAAGTTAACGCCAGCAGCAAGGGAACCTTAAATAACTGGAGCAAACAAAGGCTATGGCAACAAACTGTCAAACGAAAATAAATGAAGTTTTTGTTAGGCCAACCGGTTGGCAGGGGTACCTTGGGCGGTTGCACACGAAAATAGCTAGCACACGCCTGCCAGTAAACGACGAGTGCGTCACGACATTTAAACCTTTCTTTCTGGGTTGTTTACATAGAGGGGTGGTGTAACAACGAGCTATATTTAACTAAGCGGAGGCAGCAACTTAAATTTTGGACGACAAAAGTGTGTTGTTGCAATGAGCAGACTATACCTGTGCTACTGTTGGGGTTTGCCTGAAGAGTCAACAGTAGAGAAAACACAGAAGACTCGCGCCTCGCACAAAGCAAGCAGACTGTACATACATATATCGAAATAGTTGGGTGGAGGTCTGGAAAAATTTTTCGATGTGGCAGCATAAAAAATACGTAACGTACGTTGCATACTTTTACACGCCAAGGCATAAACAGAACGAGCGCACAGCGCTGATGGATTTGTTTGCTCGCTAATGCTCAGTACTGGCGCTACTTGCCACTGAGCGCATAAAAATTAAAGCGGGACTGCAGCTATACACAAAATCCTTCACTCGCAAGCCTCACAGAGCACGCGCCTCGAAATCAGCACACCCTCAAACCCCTCGCAAAGTATAAATAAATATACTATTCGTCTGCTTGCATGAAACAATAATAACTTTCGAGCCGCTGCACAATTCTGCGCGCAAGAAACTGGGCATAACTAGGAAATATTTTTTATGAAGCCCCCAAAAGTGCGCGCACACCAAAATACTTACAGAGAGTCTCGTCTCATAAGTGCGTCGCACAGTCAGAGAAAAGAAATAAAATTTTTCGGGGAGCCTCATTGGGGAAATGCCCCGTTTTTACTAAATAATAAAAAGGGGAGCAAAAAAACAGAAAACAAACAATCACGTCCCAACAACAGTAAAGCCGTAAGCTACTCCGTCTACTACACATTCACTACATCCAATATAACAGTAAAAATAGTCGCCTTCGAATTATTGATAAACGCGTCTTGGCTTACAGTTCGGCGCGACAAATAAAGCAGAAACAAAAATCGTAAAGAAAACAATAATAATAATAACAACGACTCGGCGCCTCATTGAAAATCAATAGAGGAGAATTCAATATTCAGCCACAGAATGCATACCATGTGGCTTACTACAGCCACAGCTTTTGCTTAAGCGTTTTTTGTTCAATTCATATTGGACTGACTGTGCCTGCGGCTTGCGGCAGTCGGGGCGCATAGCTGAATTGGCATTTAGCTTTCCGGTAGCGGTGGTCGTGGTGCAGCCGTCTCTCATTGATTGTTGTCGCATAAAATGGACAAATTATGCGAGCATACAGCCACGTCTTCAGTGCTCCCCCTCTCTCTACCGTTGTGGTGCTGTATTGACGCAAGAATGCTTGTTCGCCAAAAATTCTTAACTTCATTGTGTTCATTGAAGCCAACACTGCTGTCAGTGCTGCATACCAGTTGTGGGTATGTACCGGCTATGCTCTTAAACTTAAAGTTGGTATCGATTGGATTTAATTTTTGCTAGAAATCGAGCAGTTGTGGTGGGTTTTGTGGGACTTTCTATTTTTAGTGACTTATTTACCTTATAAGTCATAATAAGTATGCTGATTTTACTCTCTGAGAAAGTCTAACAAAACACTAGTAAGACAATTCCTATATTATGTAGAAATCTTCGTTTTCTTTCATATTACCAAGTAGTTTTGGAGTCTTTGGAACAGAATGGTTTTAAAAATATATTTTAGTATGATGTCCGTCATGGTCGCTCAACCTACTCTACCACACCTTAGGAGATGATCAGTCCTCTTGACTCATGCCCATGTCCTGACATCCTTCCAACCTGACCTTAAGTTATATTTAACGACTATGAGAGTAATTGCATAGAGAGATCTTTTTGCTGCCCTACCAAGATTTAGGAGATGAATACTTCTTCTAACTCATAATCGTGATCTGATATCCTTCCCGACGTATCTCAAGCTACATTTGATGAGCATGAAAGCCTTTAAATAGAGAAGTCTCTCTGCTCTACCTAGCCTTAGGATAGGACCATTATCTCCTACTTGTGACCATGAAGTGATATTCTTTCAACGGTACCTTAAGCTATTAAAGCCTTTCAATATAGAGGTCTCTCTGTCATACCAAGCCTTAGGATCTGAACACTACTTCCTTCTCATTACCGTGAACCGATATTCTTCCCACGTTATCTTAAGCTACATACATTTCATGACCATAACAGCCCCTCAATAGAGAGGTCTTTCTACTCTACCAAGCTTTAGGAAGTGACCATTCCTACCAGCTCATTGTCGTTTTCTGATAAGCTACCTACGGAACCTTAAGCTACATTTGGCGACCCCGATCTCCTTTTAATACAGAGTTCAATTAATAAATCCAAAGTTATTACTACAGTCGACCTCACCTGTCTGACAGATTTTAGCAAAGAAACCGACTTCTTCAAGTTAATAGGAATCTTTATTTTGTTGTTAAGCATAAAATTTCTGAAAAATAGTATTGGAATCATCATAGCATCAGCAATTCAGTCCAAAATTTTGCAAATAGCCTTATCACCGGCGCCAAAATACTTAAAATATGTCTGCAGTTTCGTCTCTGGAGGACATACCTACACACAAAATCCACCAAAAATCTTTCGTTGCAACTTTCCGTTAAATTTTCGCAAACTTTAAACAACTTTATTTGCATTAAAGTTAGCAAAGGAAACAAGGAAGTTTATTTAAGCTTTTACTCACTCACTCTCACCGCTCATGGCAGCGCGCGGCAAATCGCCTTAGCAATCAAATGAGCAGAGTTTATGAGTTCCTTTTTGGCACGACGAAGTAGTACCGAACTGTATTTGGTCTACCAGCCGTCGTCTCAATTTGTACAGACAGCTGTAAGTTAGTATTAATGTCTGTCTGCTGTTGTGGCTTTGTATGTATGTGTGTGTATGTTTGTCGGACAGTCTGCACGGTAAACTAACAGTCGGTGGCTCACAACTCTCTACATTATTTTTGCCAATAAGTAGTAGCATTGCGTTGAAGCCAACGACCACGAAGCGACAACGCATTCTATAAATGCTTATGGTGGTGTGTGTGTGTGTGTGTGTGGCAGGGTAAAATGGCTGCCCCCAACTGCTGCCGAATCCTGCAGTAATGAGAAACTTTTCTACTTAAAATGTAAAGTTTTCAATAATTTCGATTATTGGCGACTGGCCAAGGGAATTTATTTATTTGCATGCGGATGTGAACATAGCGATATACGAGTATATATGTATATATATATAATACATATAAATGAATGTTTTCTATACAAATATACATATATAAGCTAAGTTTATTTTCAAATAGTTTGCTTATTTCTGCTGTTTTTCATATGATTTCGGCGACGATTGTGTTTGTGTGTTTATCTGTGGACACACGACATGTAAACAACCAGCCTTTGGTTGACTCTATGTCGGGTGAAGGCGCCTGGGTACACGCATTGACGGAAGCGAAGTAGTTTTGGCGGCAGAAAATGAGTGGAGAGTGCTTTAAATGTGGAGTTGTGGAGAAAGTGGTAGTTTTATTCGTATGCTTGTGTGTGCATGTGACATTTGTACGCTTGCAATTGAATGCCAGTGTTGCCATAAATTATCAAATATGCATGTTATGTACATTTTACAGTACTGTTTTTTATTACTTTTATTGCCGCTTAACTACTATTGACTCCTTTCGAATTATCTTTTCGCACAAATATTGTTCTAAATGTAGATTTGTGTATGGGTTAGGGTGTCCGTAATTTCAATTTTGTCTGGTAAAGTTTCTGTTTTTGCGCTAAAAAACTTACAGCACAATTGAGCTCTTTATTTTCAGTTTATACGGTGCTTAAATGATGTTTCTTTCCTATGAACAATATATTGTCCAATATGGGAATTGTTGGTATTTAAGCCGTCTGATGTTTCAGTTTCCATAATATCAAATTAATTTTCAATCTAGAAATAACCCCTAGGGATATTTTTCTATCGACGCAGTTATCACATGTGGACATTCGGAAAATATTGTAGGCGTAAGAAATAAAAAAATACCCCTTAAGAAAATTTTCAATCGACTTAATTATCGTAATTTAGGTACTAAAGAGATAACACAGACGCATAAAAATTACAAAGATGTTAAATGAAAAATTTCCCAGATGAGGGAAATTTTTTATTTTGATGTTATATCAGGTAATCTTTACAAGGAACAGACAGCATATCAAACCCCTAGGGAAATTTTTCTGTTGACGTAGTTATCATAATTTGGAGGTTGGGAAGATATTGTAGACGTTAACAAACTACGAAATCAAAAAATACCCCATAGGGAAATTTTCTATCGACCTAGTAACCAAAAGATTGAGCTTTACCAGCATGATTTTTGAACGATATTTCACGGTATTTAAGTAAAACGATAAAAAAGAATTTAAAAAAATATACCAAATAAAATATAATCAAATTTATAAAAAGCTTTTAAACCCACCTTAATGTACATACATATTTATATGTATGTATTATGGTTCATATTATATATTTCCCTTGGCAAGCGTTTGTTATATTTCGCATTGCTAAAAAAAATATTTATTTTGTTCATTGATGAGGAAATTATTTATTTGTTTGCCGAAAGTTTTTAATTTAGCCAACAATTCATTGTCTCCGCTGGGTGCGCGCGCCTACTTCGAAATGCCAACGGTTGAAGTATGAACGCCAAGCTGCTGCTAACTCTTTTGCATTGCACATAAGTTTGGTAGTAATGCATTCTAAATGTGCCTTAACAAAACAAATGGCAATCAGTGGCGGGTTAAATGTCACAATATACATATAATATATTTTGTATATACATATTTACATCATATCCGGCACAAATGCCATTACAGCAAGCGATTGAGCGATAGTGAGCGCGCTTGTGTATATTATCGTTAGCAATTTAGCCCTTGCTTGGCGCTCAATACTATTACATTCACACTGATACGTTAGAGAGTTTGTCAAAGGGCAGGCAGAAGAATTGCAAATGGACACGAAAAAGTTCCATTAAACTTATGCTAAACTTTTGTAATTATTTGATACTAATCAGTTTTAATGAAGTATTGCTATATGTTTGTATGAGTGTGTCTGTATGCGAGCTTTTCATAACTGTTAAACGTCTGCGCTCCCCAAAACCATTTGCATTTAACTGCTTTTGGCTACAATGGATATCCTTTCAATTTTCTTCAACCTTCAGAGTTGCTTACACAAACATATAAAAACCTACACCTACATGCAGACACACAAATATATGCTTAGGATAACCACATACACATATACCATAACAACCAGCAACCAAATTGATGAATTTCTGCGCTAAAAGTGAAATGTGCGCAAAACGCCGGCAACATTTTCGCAAGCCATGAAGAAAGCTACGAAGAAATATGCAATGCATCAGCAGTTTTTCGTCTAACTTGCGCGAACACACACATACAAATATCAATGTATTATATGCATGTATATCACCCATTTATTTAATGTAAGTCGCATAGTAGTTGCTTATTTAGCATTTGTGCGCTTTAGTTTGCTGGTGTTGCTTTTATTATTACATTTGGGTTAAGGTAAGCAGTTTCCATCAAACTTTGTTCAATTTCATTTATTCAAGTATTTCAGCTTTTATGCACTTGAATTAAGTTAATTTGAGTTTTGTGTGCCAACTTTGCGGTGAGGTGCAGGGAAATTTACAGATTAAACTGAGAAAGTGAGATTGCTTACAGGTCTTGTAGAAAAGCAATTTCTTTAATAAAAGTTTGGTGTATACATACATATGTATATATATACATATGTAAACAGCAACGTAAAAATTTTCGATATTTCACATAATAGAATTGTAGCTATACAAGTAAAATTCAATTCTTTCAAATATACTAAAACTGTAAAAAAAATTCTTAAGGGAAATTTTTCTAAATTGTATAATGTAGAAAGTTTTAAATTGTATGCAATAGTGACATTCTTTGAAATATCAAAATAAAAATTTCCTTAAGAGGGAAATTTGTATTTAAGTACCCTCTTAAGGAAATTTTAAATATTGGAACTCTAGGCATCCAAGTTAGATTAAAGACCTTTAAAAAATATAAAAACTGGAAAAATACCCTTAAGTGAAATTTTTGTAAATGGTGTAATACATAAAATTTTAAATTGTATACAGTTACTATATTCTCTGGAATATCAAAATCAAACTTTCCTAAAGAGGGAAATTTTTTAACCAAAAAGTTTTCCCAAAACTTATTTTTTACAAACAACATGTTATTAAATGTTGAGCGATAGAAAATACCAAGGTAAGATATGCATAAACTGCCAAAATTATATTACACACATACAAAAGATGTTCTCAAAGCTTATATCAAAGTTGCTCACTTCTTACAAATTAGTGGTCTTTTTGAGACCACATCTGGTTGCAGAATTTGCTTATGTTCAATGCAGATTAGCTAGAACGGCTAAAATTTAATAGAAAATAAAATTTCCCGAAAAGTGGATATTTTCTAAAGGTATGCTTTTTGGGCCATTAATATACTATAAAATCTAAAAAACAAACAATCACTAATATACTATAATGGCAAACACAATTTCCCCAAGAAGGGATATTTTCTAAAAGTACACTTTTTAGGCATTTCATATGCTACTAAATTTGAAAAAAAGCAATCGAATTCGACTTCGACAAAAAGTTTTAAAACTTCAAAAATTCAACCAAATTTTCCTTTCTACTGACTTATTTAAAACTTTGATTTCCTAATATACCAACTCACCTTTGCCAAATCCATGTATATCAGTGCGAAAATTATCCTTGCCCTTTTGACCATCCACCAGTTGGCCCAATCCATCAACAAACCGATCACCTTGCTCATAGCCATCATATGTCTTATCTGACAGATCGACTTCCATGCCACGTTGTACGCCTTTCGGTATGCTATACGATACGATACCCTCTGCAAAACATATGGGAACAAAACATACCAAATTTTAGCTTAAGCGTTCACATAAATTTAAATTTAAATGAAAGACATGTGGGTATTTAGCTTTAAGAGAGGCAAATACCTTAATATATGTATGTACATATAGTGTGGTAACTAAGTAAGAAATGAGGCGCACGTGCAAGGCAACCAAGCAAACCAGTCGTGTTACCACATTTTTGGTCATACTAGTTTATGTTGCTGTTTTTGGTTATATCAGTAAGGCATGCGACAAGCGCGTAATGGTAGTATTGAGACATGTGTTTAACACACACACACATGCACGCATACTTGCGTGGGCGACGCGTTGCTGACGAAGACAAACGACTGATGAGATATTGCTTCCCCTGCTAGAGGATACAACTTTCCTCACTAAGAATGTGGGTATATTTACACGAACTTGCCGATGTGCCTCTTTGTATGCATTTACAGTTGGGGATCTTTTTACATAAACCATATTAAATTACAAAAATTTCTGCGTATTCAAAATTTATAGTTTAGCGGCTATTTTCGTGGAAACACTACTATGGTTGCAGCAGACATGCAGTGAAGTGATATGCTTTAATTGTTTGGAGAAAGTTTTGAAGGGCAAGATTTAAAGAGAAGTTAAAAAATATTATTACGGAAAATGGAAGAATAAATACTATTGTTTGCTTTAATGTAGAGTAAAGGGTTTTAAAAACAAATATATTTCAGTAATACATGTATACTTTGAGCTAAAATATTTTGAGAATATCTGATATCATTATTTTGTGCAGCCAGCACATCATATTAATGTTCAATCTAAAAATAACCCCTCGAGATTTTTTTAACGAAGATTCTGTAGACGCAAAAAATTACAAAACCAAAAATACCCTTTAGGGAAATTTTTAATGGACTTCATTATCATAGTTTATCTATTAAAGAGATGACGAATACACCAAAAAAAAATACAAAGAAGTGATATGAAAAATTTTCCAACTGAGGGAAATTTTTAATTTTGATATTATTTTAAGTAATCATTATTACGTAAAAAATTACGAAATCAGAAAATTCCCTTTAGGGAAATTTTGAATCGATTTAATAATCATAATTTTGATATCAAAGTAGTGATGTAGACGCAAAAGAAAATTATAAAGATGTCAAAGGAAAAATTTCTCACATGAGGGAATTTTCTTAATTTTTTGTTATTTCAACTAACTAACTTAACTACTTTATGCTGTTTATAAAAATATATATATTTTTACCCTTATCTTTTAACTATAATTTTATATCTGAAAATCGTATAATATTTGTGCAAAATAAATCTTATTTATTTAACAGAGCGAAAATTGTACAATTTTTGTTTCTGAGCCGTCAACAGCAACATGAATTTTCATTTTGTTCATTTCCTTTGTGTGCGCTGGCGGAAAGCACACACGCCACAATAAGGCAATGTGGCATGTCATGTTACACCCACAAACAGCAGTGAAATGTGGGCACTAATACACACATACACAAAGCTACATATGTGTTTGTATATTTACAGTTATACTTTTGTGTGGATTCTTAACGCTGACGTTTTTTACTTTTTGTCGGTTGACAGTCTTTTGTTGCATAACCGAAAAATATAGCATTCACGCAAGTTACAAGGGGTTAAATGGCGTTAAAGTATGAAGAAGCGGCAACAACTACAACAACCAGCAATGAAATGCCACCAACAGTGTTAACAGTCAAAAGACAATAACAATTTCATAGATATATTTATATGCTTATAACACACATATATGTACATATGTATGTACACCCAACAACCATAACATTGTTGATGATGACGACGGCATTGCCGACAGGAACAACAAAAGCCGCTCATTTGTTTCGCTGCAGCGCGTCCGCCAACAGCGACAGCGAAGATTCGTGGCAGGACAGACATGACAGTGCGCCACCACAACAACAAAAACAAGTATTTACAGCTGATAGTGGCGCTAGTTGAGTCGCCAACAACAACAAACAGCCTGCGAATATTAAAAGAAATCAACAAAAAAGTGGAAAAAAATCCTTGGTTTTAAAGGGAGTAGGAAAAATAATGCTGCCATTCTGCATGTTGACACGCAATAAAATCGCATGCTAACATGAAAATGACAGAGCGCGCGCTGAAACAACAGCAATGACCATGGCAGTGCGCTCACGGCAACAATGACAACCAGTAATAATAACTACATACAATGCAGCTACAACAACAAATGTGTTTTTGTAAAGACAGTAGACATGCTATAAGCGCAAAGTCGAACGCGTGTTGCCAACTATGCATAAGGATATAAATGTGGTACATATGTATGTACATATGTATGTATAGGGTGATTTTTTTGAGGTTAGGATTTTCATGCATTAGTATTTGACAGATCACGTGGGATTTCAGACATGGTGTCAAAGAGAAAGATGCTCAGTATGCTTTGACATTTCATCATGAATAGACTTGCTAACGAGCAACGCTTGCAAATCATTGAATTTTATTACCAAAATCAGTGTTCGGTTCGAAATGTGTTTCGCGCTTTACGTCCGATGAGCGATGAGGCTCATTTCTGGTTGAATGGCTACGTAAATAAGCAAAATTGCCGCATTTGGGGTGAAGAGCAACCAGAAGCCGTTCAAGAACTGCCCATGCATCCCGAAAAATGCACTGTTTGGTGTGGTTTGTACGCTGGTGGAATCATTGGACCGTATTTTTTCAAAGATGCTGTTGGACGCAACGTTACGGTGAATGGCGATCGCTATCGTTCGATGCTAACAAACTTTTTGTTGCCAAAAATGGAAGAACTGAACTTGGTTGACATGTGGTTTCAACAAGATGGCGCTACATGCCACACAGCTCGCGATTCTATGGCCATTTTGAGGGAAAACTTCGGACAACAATTCATCTCAAGAAATGGACCCGTAAGTTGGCCACCAAGATCATGCGATTTAACGCCTTTAGACTATTTTTTGTGGGGCTACGTCAAGTCTAAAGTCTACAGAAATAAGCCAGCAACTATTCCAGCTTTGGAAGACAACATTTCCGAAGAAATTCGGGCTATTCCGGCCGAAATGCTCGAAAAAGTTGCCCAAAATTGGACTTTCCGAATGGACCACCTAAGACGCAGCCGCGGTCAACATTTAAATGAAATTATCTTCAAAAAGTAAATGTCATGAACCAATCTAACGTTTCAAATAAAGAACCGATGAGATTTTGCAAATTTTATGCGTTTTTTTTAAAAAAAAAGTTATCAAGCTCTTAAAAAATCACCCTTTACATATGTTTGTATGTCTATCTGAGCAAATACAGCTGTGCTGACAATATAATATGGAAAGTGAATTTTCGCTAACTACTCGTATAAAGAATGTAGTGACTACAGTGTGATTAAATAATTGTATGTAGTATACACTACATACATATGTACACATACAATACACACATTTGTTTGTATGTATTAATCGTGAAGCTAAATTCTTAAACTGCTTGGAGTTGTATTGGATCAATATGAAAGTTTCCATAGAAGGAAAAGTATGAAAATATTTTATTATACATGCAGAAGTTCTAAAAATAATTAAAAAACCTGTTTCCAAACATTTTCTGAATTGAAAATTGTATTCAGTTTCGAAAGCTAAAAAAAATATGATTACAAAAATTACCCTCCGGGGATATTTATTTTTTATACTTTAATATAGCACAATTATTTGAAAAGATGACGAAAATTCACCAAATAGCAACAAACTAAAAAATCCCTTGTAAGGAAATTAATGTTTTATGCTTTGGTATAGCACAATTGTTTATAAGGATGTCAGAAAATCACCAAAATCAACAAACTCAAAATATCCATTGAAGGGAAATTTTATTTTTTGCTTAGAAATCATAGCAGTTGACTTAGCTATGCATTTCAAAGTATTCCTTTTAGGCAAATTTTAGTTTTCGCTTAAAAATCAAAACAGTTGGCTCAGTTGTGCATTTCAAAGTATCCCTTTTCAGGAAATTTTAGTTTTTGCTTAAAAATCATAGCAGTTGACTTTATTGTGCATTTGGTGTCGTTTAAAGTTTAATTCATGCAATAAAAGCTAAACAAGGTTTTAGATATTGGATTTATTTATTTTTTTTTTTTTACATGTAAACATACTTGTCCACATACTATGCGAATATTTATAAGTTTGGATTTTGCATATTATTCAAGTAATCAATAGCGCCACATATGTATATCACAGCTTTCACTTATTTTATTGGTTGTACTTAAAACCCAGTCACTTTAATTTAAGACAAACACGCGTAAAGCTTTCGCTTTCTGCTACATTCAAAATCCCTCATGCGCATTTACTGACTTGCAGCGCAATTTAAATAAATAATATATAAAATATATTATATCCTTGAATATCCTGTGCTTTCAATAACACAGGATATGTTTACAAGCTGCCAGCCTCAATGCTCATCAGCACTGATGCCGGATTGTAGGAAGTAATGCGTAATGCCGACGCATGCAGTTTAATTTATAAGTACATACATATGTAATATACATATATGGGTGGGTGCATATGTTTATTTCTGTATGAATATATTATCAATGCAACAAAAAGCATTTAATATTTCACAACATTTTAATCCTCCATACGTTTTAGCTGGTTAAAGTTGCTGCATGTGGGCTTTCGTGCATACATTCGTACATTTACTTATGCACATATGTACATATGTATACATGTATATACTTCCGCATGTTTGTATGTTGTACTATGTACGCTTTTAATTCTCGCGGTCAAGTACAGTATGTTTGCGATTTTCATAAATAATTTCCACAGGAAAATCACATAAATAATTCTGACTTCCGTTCATTTAGCATGAATGCCCAATATGCATATTTATGGTTACAAACACATACATAAGTATAAATATTGCATATATAAATAAGCATAAATATATATACATAGATATGTGCCACATAATTTCATAAGTAAGTGCGGCAGCTTGCAACACACACAATTGTCCGTGAAGGGATTGCTGATTATAATTTATTTATTCCACGCATTTGCTGCTGATTTTATGACAATGCTTGCAATAATATTTGTGGAATTAATGCGCGAGCATATGTATGTGTAATATACACATAAATATATGCTTTTTTGGTTAAATTTATTTTATTGCATGTGCAATAAAATTTTAAAATTTGTGAAATACTTATGAAGATTTTATGAATAACATTTGAAAGCGGTTGAAAATATATTTATCAGCAGGGTAATAAAAGTTTACGGCTATAATTACAACTAAAGTAGAGTCATTTGGTATTATAATGTATTTTTAAAACAGTGCAGCAAAGGACAAAATAAGAAAATGAAAACATTTTTCCACGAAGTCAAGCAATTCGTTTACTTCTTCACTTGTAGAAAACTCGCCAAGGGAAGTTTAGCTCAAAATTATCTTCTCAAAACCAAGTGGCGAAATTATTTCTCGTATATCCTTTGCGAATGCTAACAGAGATATTTCCTGAGTTAAGAGGCTGGTATGAAATGATAATGAAATCATCTAGTCACCGAAATGGGTTATAATCTTCTTTTGCTCAATACAGTCAAGGTGGAACTATTGATGATATTCAAAATTCGTCACCTTATCAGAAATGGACTCTCAGGATGAACATCTAGTATAAAACTAATTTGAAATACAGTTTGGAATTCCGATTCATCTCACACAACATAATTTTTATCCGATTAATAACCGAATCACTTAGGAACCGACTTACAAATTCCTTCAAATGTGAATAAAATAAGTTCTGAGTCTTATCTATTATTCAAAATGCAAGTGCAACACTCTTCATGTGCTGACTCGTAATGGTGTTGAGACCTCAAGAGTTGAAAATCTTAATACTTTTCACTAAAAACTTTGGAAACATTTTATTACAAATTTCCCTTATAGACCAAATTAAGGAAATTTAATATTCTGTCTTTTTGTTTTTGGTTATTCAATATAAATGTTAAGAGGTACATATATTTCATTCGAAGCGGTCTGTTTAAAAATATCCCTAAGGGGGATTTTTTTTCTATTATTTATATTTGAGGTTTTTTGCTAGAATCAAAGATTTAGAGACCTCAAGAGTTGAAATCTGAATACTTCCCACTAATCACTTTGGAGCCATTTTAATATAAATTTCCCTTCTATACCTAATATAATATTTAATATTTATTTGCATTTGTTTTTTTCTTCAATAAAAAATGTTTGTAGGTACATATGTACATATACATACATATTTCATGCATATAGTGTGCTTAAAAATATTCCTTAGAACGAAGTTTTTTTTTTACTGTACATTAAAAGTTTTCTGTAAAAAAATATAAGTACAAGTAAAAACAATTAACTTTTAGGCTACTGAAGAACCATTTGAACATAAATTTCCCTCTATACCTAAGATAAAAACTTTAATGTTCCTTTGCATTTGTTTCCTTCAATATAAAAATGTTAAGGGGTACAAATATTTTACTTATACCGGTCTGTTTAAAAATTCCCTTGGAAGGAATTTTTTACGCTATGTTTGAAGTTTTTTTTTTAATATCTGTATGTCCAGAAATCAATAATTTTGGCGCTACAAGAACTGAAAATTGTAATGCTTTCCACCAAAAACACTTGATAACCCCTTTAACATAAATTTCCCTTCTATACCAAATATAAAAAAATTAAGGATTTGCTTGGATTATTTATTTTCTTTAATAAAAAATTTTTGGAAGCACATATATTTTATGCATATGGGTTGCTTAAAAATATCCCTGAGGATGGACTTTTTAGTCTAATTTGAAGTTTTCTGTAAAAAATAAATATGCGTGCAAGTTAAAACGAATAATTTGAGGTTACAAAAGTTGAGTTGTTAGTATCTTAGTACTATTTACCTAAAGCACTTAAGAACCATTTCAGCACAAATTTCCCGTTTATAACTTATGTAGGAAATTTAATATTCGATTTCAGTTTTTGCAGTTTTTTTTCAATAAAAAATATTCAGATATACATACTTATATTTCATATATGTGTGTGCATATATATAGTCTGCTTAAAAATATCCTTTAGGAGGAATTTTTTTTTACTCTTTATATGAAGTTTTCTGTTAAAAAAAATATGTGTGTAAGTAAAAACGAATAATTTTGACGCTAAAAGAGTTCAAAATTTTAATATTTTTCACAAAAAACACTTAAAAAGAGTTTTTAAATAAATTTCCCTTCTATAACGTATATGTGAAGTTTAATATTCTTTTGCAATTGTAGTTTAAAAATATCCCTAACGGAGATTTTTTTTACTCTACATGTATTGTCTGTTTAAAAGAAATATATGAAAGTTAAAGTTACTACATTTCATTCATATTATTTGTTCAAAAATGTGCCTTTAACTATGATATTTCCAGAGGAAATTAATACATTCAAAATTTAATACTAAAACTAAGACGCAATACAGCCAGGCGAGGTAATTTTGAAAAACGATTGTAGGTTTTGTCTAAGTTTGTCCTTAATTAAAGTATAAGTGACCTCCTGGCTTCAACTACAAGTTTAAAAGCAAAGGTTATAAATTTGAGTCCTTCCTGTGAACTGCCGTGACCTGAGTTCAGTAATGTCAGTCTGACATACTCCCTCCATACGCATTTACTTGAACTTTAACGTATTTACCCAACTGTTTGTGTCAAAACACGCACACTTACCGCGTATCATTAAGTGTAATTATGTGATTTTTGGTAATTACACGAAATTTCATATCAACGACCAGCAAGTACAATGTACAGTGCCAATAGCATTAATGATAAGAACAACAACAAAGTATGCATTTTGATGAAGCTTCACGGATAATAATGCCCGTTTGCGCTGGCGCGATTAGTAATTCTAGCCCTCAGTGTGCTTTAGCGGCTCACACACGCATACAATGTTTGTGCATGATTAAAAATGTAGATATGTTTTAGGCGCATGGACACGTGCGCGATTATATTTCGACGTATTGGGATTTTCGTAAATTTCCTGTGTTCATTGAAATTGAGTGAAATTTTCTCCTGCTCGCATATGCAAACATAAGTATGTAATGTGTATAAATGTGTAATAGTATGCGCTCATATGTTATCCCCTACGGCAAAGGATATTATAAATGGCGCTCATTAGGTGCGCTGGCATATTTGTGCTTTAGGATAATTACGCAGTTCCAAATTATATGATGCATTGTTGTAATTGTACAGGTTTTTCGCTTTTGTGTAACGTGAAAATATTTGCTGCATTTTCAATAATTTCACATTGAGTACGGTTAATATGGCACATGTTTAGGTCATAATGTCATTAAGCCACCACATTGACTATATCTATTATTTACGTTTTTAATTAACACACAGGTGACTAAAATATGTATGTATGAATGTTTGTTTAATTGCTTGTAGGTGAGCGTATTCGCAGTCATTATAATGGATTAATGTTTTGAGAGATAATATGTGTGGTATGAGCACTTTTAACACCTAGTAACCGTGGACTCTAAGGGCGAGGGATTATTTTGCACTGTAATAAAAACGTGCGGGAATTTTTGTGTAATAATAAAACTTATATTAATGATAGCTTCAATTATTAGAAATTGAATAATATTTAATTCAAGTTATTATGTATAAGAGCTTTTAGCCACATTTTCTTTAATTAATATAGTGATTGATATAATTTTCTAGCAAGTTACCAAAATTACATATAAAATAATATTTACCCAAAAAGGGAAATTTCGATTTTATTTAAAATAATAACGGGTGATTTTTTTGAGGTTAGGATTTTCATGCAGTAGTATTTGACAGATCACGTGGGATGTCAGACATGGTGTCAAAGAGAAAGATGCTCAGTATGCTTTGACATTTCATCATGAATAGACTTACTAACGAGCAACGCTTGCAAATCATTGAATTTTATTACCAAAATCAGTGTTCGGTTCGAAATGTGTTTCGCGTCCGTGTCCGATGAGCGATGAGGCTCATTTCTGGTTGAATGGCTACGTAAATAAGCAAAATTGCCGCATTTGGGGTGAAGAGCAACCAGAAGCCGTTCAAGAACTGCCCATGCATCCCGAAAAATGCACTGTTTGGTGTGGTTTGTACGCTGGTGGAATCATTGGACCGTATTTTTTCAAAGATGCTGTTGGACGCAACGTTACGGTGAATGGCGATCGCTATCGTTCGATGCTAACAAACTTTTTGTTGCCAAAAATGGAAGAACTGAACTTGGTTGACATGTGGTTTCAACAAGATGGCGCTACATGCCACACAGCTCGCGATTCTATGGCCATTTTGAGGGAAAACTTCGGACAACAATTCATCTCAAGAAATGGACCCGTAAGTTGGCCACCAAGATCATGCGATTTAACGCCTTTAGACTATTTTTTGTGGGGCTACGTCAAGTCTAAAGTCTACAGAAATAAGCCAGCAACTATTCCAGCTTTGGAAGACAACATTTCCGAAGAAATTCGGGCTATTCCGGCCGAAATGCTCGAAAAAGTTGCCCAAAATTGGACTTTCCGAATGGACCACCTAAGACGCAGCCGCGGTCAACATTTAAATGAAATTATCTTCAAAAAGTAAATGTCATGAACCAATCTAACGTTTCAAATAAAGAACCGATGAGATTTTGCAAATTTTATGCGTTTTTTTTTTTAAAAAGTTATCAAGCTCTTAAAAAATCACCCTTTATTATAACAACGGTATACAATAACAGCTAGTTATAATTTAAGAAAGTTTCGTACTTTTTAAAAATTACCCTAGAAGGGGAAATTTTAATTTAGTTTCAAAAATACTAAAATAACATTAATGCATGCATTTATTTTCTGTGTATTAAGTTTTTATCATAATATTAGGTAATATTTGCGAATTCCACAGGTGTTTTTATTGTAAAATGTTGGTGGTGACTGCTAATAAAATGTGTGAAATACATATGTATATAATATATAATTATCATGAAAAATAATTCTAAAAGCAGTTTGTGCCTAGAAACGTATAAATGGTTTTGGTCGCAGTACAAAATTCAAAAGATCGTAGGAAATACATGCACACATATGTACATACATACACATATTTATATATTTTTACTTACATATTTTATGTATGTACATATGATTATTGCCTATTAACACTACTTAAAAAACTACTACTACTACTTAATAAAGTTATTGTGACTCTGAAAATAACCATTATACACACTTTATACAATTTCCTAAATCGTAGCAAATTGAAGGCATTCTTATTTCAAAATTTTATTAATCAAAAGGTATACTTTCATAATATTAAATAGATATTAAACAAATTATTATTATTATTGGAATTTTATATTTTAAGTTACTAAATTTACTACGATATACGAAACGATTTACATGGCACACCTTTAACAACATGCGCATTATGGATGAACAATATTTATTTTAAATATTATTGTTTTAGCAGAAAAAGGAAAAAAACACAATTATTTAATAAATTTATATCTATTCGAAGTGCAAATTTATTAGAAAAATATTTACAATTTATACACTTTCAACGAAACGCATTAAATTTGTAAAACATATTTTTTTCTATGTTCACAAAAAAAAATCCCTTGTGAGAATAAACAAGATTTATTATCAGTTTGACCATTTTTTAGAAAAAAATACATATTTCGCACATTTTTTTTTACAAATTTCACTTCCTTGAAAAATATCCCTAGCTAAGGAAATTTAGTAATTGCTTATATTTGTTGCATTCCTTAATAGAAAATTTGTTGTGATGCTTAAATTTCTTTCGCAAGCCTTATTTAAAAATATCCCTTAGAAGAGAATTTTTTTTTTACTTTATATTTAAGTTTCTCTATTTAAAAAAGTGCGGTTAAATGAAAATAGCCTTTTTTGCAAGCCTTATTAAAAATATCCCTTAAAAGGAAACCTTTTTTACCTCATATTTAAGTTTTCAGCTAAAAAAAAAGTGTGAATAAATGCCAACATATGAGTTAGTTCATCTAACATGATTTTACTTCAAACAACAAGTAGATGATTAAGTTTTTAGTAGAGTACATAATATCTGGTAGTTAATTTCTACAAAAACATGCTGCAAACGAATTGCAAAAATCAACGGTAAATATGTTGTAAACGTTTAATGAAAAATACCAGCCTATGATGGCTAACAAGCGCAAATGCATTAAAGTGCATACGCGGCTGTCTTTCTGAGCAGGTATTTTTGTGGGCGTGTGCGTATATATGTGTGCGCATTCATCACTGCTTCAATTGAATGGAAAAGTGTTGTATTAAATCAAACGAATTTAATTACGGCTCATAAATCTATGTTCAAATGTCAGCGCGCGGTTCAGGCAAACCCATTTCGGATGTGAATGGTGGTGTTAATGCATTTATATGTGTGCACAGTTAAGTACATTTAAATAGGCAGGGGTTTTATGGAAAAGTGCATTAAGAGAAATAACAACTAGCGTAATTACATGCAACCACAGTGAGGCATCACTAATCGTTAACAAATTGTAATCATAAATTATTGGAAAAAGTGAAATGGAAACCCACGCAACTTTTATAAAGGCAGAAGACTTTGGGGCGCTTTGTTGCATTATTGTAATTATTCTTTGTTGTTGTATAAGGAAATGTAGCTCTAAAGAGAAAGTGTGAGAAACGTGCGACTTGAGTGGTAACAATGAGGGTGAGTTCGTAATTAATGTGGATTGTTGGAGCAGGAGGTTGCACTTAGTGTGTGGAAGACATATTTGGAGGAGGAAATAGAAAAATTATAGAACTAATATGCAGAACTGCACGTGAAAACTAATAAGGCATTGAAATTTCAAGAAACCATCAACCAAACACGCACGCAAAAATTCTTAAGAAATCTCGCTGCCACACCTCACACCGCAAGCGCTGCATACAAGTTTATGAAAACATTAAAGCCATAAAAAATATATATATATATGCAATAAAGCAGCGAAAAGCTATAGCTAATATGTTTTGAGGGTTACAATAAATAACGCTAAGGTCAACATGCAAAGCCACTTGAGCGCCTTGTGGCATGCAATTGCAGCGCAAAAAGACAAGGAAAATATTTCGCTTGAGTGGAGGGCAAAAGTGCGCCAAAGGCAAAACAACACGGCAAAAAATATTAATGTGAGAATTGAGTAAGCTATGCAAAGTGGGTGGTGCGCAAAGGGAAAAAGCGGGGAAAATGATAAAAAAATACGAAAATTGTAGGTAAGTGGCTCCATCTGGCGCTGTCTGCGAAGCTAAAGCATGGCGCACCCAAGCGTACAGGCGAGCTCAAATGGACACATTAGTCTTGCCTAGCTTGCGTTGTTTTTGTTGTTGTCACTTTTTTACATTTTTATTTGCCGCGATAAGCGATATTTCTCTATTTTTAATTTTTTCCGACTCTTTAACATATTAAAAGCCTTTTCACGCTTCGACTTTATGCCGCTTCATTGTGGTTGGCAAGCAATGGTCAATAAACAAATAAGCAAATATAATAACAACGCGCTGAAATAGTAAAACATCATCATAATCACAGTCGTCTGGAGCGCATAAGACGCATTGGTGGCGATAAGCCAGACGTTAAATGTGGCCAGCACTCAACAACAATGCAAGCACCACAAGAAATGTGTGTGCATGACAGAGGGAGCCAAGTGCTATGTACATGTGTGTGTGAAAAATTAGCAGACTGGAAAACAAACCTACAGATTTCATAAATTTTCTTAAGGTATAACTAAATTCTAAACTTGTGTGAAAAATTACGGTTGAGTCATCGTCGAAGACATGCCTCGTTCTGCGCTACCTTCGACTTCTTCAACTGATGAAAACATTAAAAAAGTAAAAGATTTTTGTTTTCCTTTTTTTGATAGAAAGTAGTACATTTTATGCAAAGAAAAAACAGTATTTTACAAATATCCCTTTAAAAAAAATATCCCCAGATATGTAAAGTTATCATTCACTTTAATTTATTGTTAATATTGATAAACAAGTTTATTAAGATCCATATATTTTTTTTCCACAGCCGGCAAAAAAATATCCCCAAAAAGGGAAATTTTTTAAATTCCATTCCATAAAAGTAAATGTCCAAAACGTATTAAAAAAAATACTTGGCTTTGTTCTTCGCAGAGTAAATAATATAATATTTGTAAAAAAAATTTTATCGGAAACACTTCGAAATTAGTACCTACATCCTGTAGCCCTTCACTTCAACGTTTTTATTATCTCCACTCCGTATATTATATTTTACTGCTCACAACTGTAGTTTCACTAATATTCACATGTACATACATACATGTGTATTTATGCCAACTGCATGTATCTCTGAACACATCTTCGCATTGCTTAGTGGCGTTCAGCTAAGCTGCACTTTATGTCGCTTTAATGTTGTTTACAACTGTTGTTAATGTAGCAACTTGTTGTTGTTGTTATTGCATTTGTCATGCAACACTAGCATTGCCCCGTCTTTATTATTGTTTGTGCAGTCAAGTTACATAAACGTGGCTTAAAACGTGAACTGATAGTGGCTGTGATTGATGATTGCATTTTGAAAGATTTTAATTTTTTTCGCTTGTACATTTTTGTGATTGTTTTTGGATTTAATGCTTCCTAGACAAAGCTGTTATGCAAATGTGGTGTTAAAGGTGGTTTATGGGAAATATGTAAAATGAAGCGGATGAAAATTTTCATTCAATTCGTATTACATACTTTTTTATAGCTAAAAATTGGTGCATAAACTTTTTATTAATTTTTTTAATAGCTTACTTTTGTAATTAAAATAAAAAATTTTCTAATTTTTTTTTTTAATTTAAATTTTTTTGTTTAATTTTCACTATTTTTTTTTTGAAATATTTGGTTACCCTGTAGTGAAAAATCGTTAAATTTTCATATAAGCATACAAAAACATATGTAGTATATACATATGTATGTATGTATATGTGTATCTATGAATCAACTTAAATTTATCTAGCATTTAGAATTCCACAATAAAATAAATTAAAATAATTCACAAATGAAATTTGCATATTTCCCACCTTCGCTTATCCATTAGTTCCGTTAAGCATTTAAACTGTCCTCCTATAGAGTGCTTAGGGATATACTAGATATAAAAAGTACTTTTGAAACAAATACCTCAGTCATTTACATGGAGAAATGCTTAAGCAAAGAAAATTGTTCTATATGGTTGCATGGAAATATCTTAATGGAATAGCCATATACCATAGGCATTAGAAATAAGATTTTAAAATACTCTTAGTTAAATTTAAATAAATAAATAATATTTATAAAATAATTAAAATCTATTATTAACAGGTTTAGTAGCTCATCATTCGTCTGTGTCGTAGTTGCTTTCCTAGCGGGTCTCTTTTCTTGTTCGTGTCAGTAGGTAAAGTTAACTCATCATTTCCTGTGCTAACATTTGTTTGTAATGAAAGCAAAACTCAAAATAATGATTTTTCACATATGAAATTCATACATATTTAATACAAATGAAGGTCTCCACATAGCTGCATAAAGTATATGGTATACTTTTGTATGAAAGTCCAGCTCAATGGTAAGTAGAACTGCCTATGCGCATATGAGTATGTTATGAAAAAGCACCAAATCATTTTACGTTGATTAATTTGCATATGAAATGTTGCACACCCAAATATAATTTCCGGACTCAACATAAGTTGACCCACTCCAATGCGAATAAAAGGGAAAATGTTTAATGGTGGCTTACAGAGTAACATACACACATATGCACATATGCTGAATATTTTTGACTGTCATAAAATGGGTAGCTGTATAAATTCCTATATCATATGCATATATCCAGTGATGACGGTAGAGCACAAGTAAGGGTAGTAACCACACCAAAAACTGGAGTGCCCATAAAAAAATTCAAAAAAAAAACAAAAATATCAAAACAAAGTACAACAAATGCCGACACACAGCGCGCTAATAACGCGGAGAAGGAAAAAAATTACAAAGCTTTACCCTTCATGCGTTTTATTGCTGAATGCTGACATATGCTCCGCTTTGTTGCATACTTTTATGCGCTAATGCATAAAATGGAGCACCTTTCGACCCAACCCCATGAATGTAAAGACATTTTACGCCGCTTGTTAAATGCTTTTTCCATGTCATCACTACGGAAACAAGTTACGCCTACTTTTACAGCAGCGCCGAGCAATTTTCAAGTCTCAGCTTGATAATATTTTGTCTTTACATAAACTCTGCTAATATTATTTCAACCCTTTGCTGTTGCTGTTTTTAGCACTACTTGTACACTTTGCTCACTTTTTTGCTGTGTAATCATTATATTGCAAAGATTTTTCAAAATAAGCATAAATATACACAGAAACACAGTATGAATAAGCCACAACGCCCTAAAGCATGCTAGACATTAGCAAATTTGCGCACGCTTGACAGTGACAAGCACGCAAGTATGCACTTTTCGGTAGCAAGTGCACAGTTGCCTATTGTTTGTCGGCAATTTGCGTTGCAGTCGCATTTTGAGGCATTTCGGCTTGGCATTGCTTGACTTTTGCCATTGAGACTAACTTATTATTATATTTTTTTTTGAATTGTCAATACCTTTTTTTCCAAAAATTGCATGCAACATTCACATGATGGCGTCGTTAGTCTGCTGGCAGTCAGCAGCAACAGCAAAGAGGTCTCCACAACACAACAACAGCAAACAAATAAATATAGAAATTGACATATGCTGGCAAAACAAAAAAAAAAACAACAACTACAACACATTTGGGCGTCGTCGTTAACTGTCTGCACGCGATTTGCGAGTGCGTTGCACGTCTACGAGTGTCTGCCGCGTACACGTGGTACACAACAAATATGCACTGTTGCCCCACACCCTCAACGCTGCTGCACAAGGCAATCAGCCTAACCTTTGCCTTTGTTGGCTCAAGTACTTTGGTTGCTTTTGTTTTTTGTTAGCTGTTTGCTTTTACTGCCCCCTTAACGACTTAAATTACAATTTTATTAAGCACACGAAAGGCACTCTGATAGCGTTTAATGTCTCGAATTCGCATTATTGGCGCCATTTGGGCGCATTGCTGCCAGCGAGGGGGTTAAATAATACAGTGTGTGGAAGATAGTTAAAGTAAAACCGTAATGAAGTCATGAAAATATAGTAAAGAGTTCACAGAGGCTCTATAAGGGAGATTTTCTCGATAGAAATAAGGGAAGAGGTCTTTTTGGAAATATGCAAGTAAATATCCAGGAAAAAACTGAGCAAAAATACTATATAACTGAGAAACAACTTCTGGAATTATTCCAAACTAATTTTGAGTTATCTTCTTATTACCAAAAAGCCGTCACAACCCAAGACGCAAACTTGTAAAGCAGCTTATCAGTGTTTCCGCAAAGCCAAGACGCAAACCTGTGTTCTTATCAGTGTTTCACACCTTTTCGTGTCCGCTTTGAAGAAGACTTAACAAAAAAAACGAACTTTCGATGCCATTTGTGCCTTCATAAGGTAACATGAAGAAATTTTTTGCGAAAGACTTTCCAAAAAGAAAGAAGAATGATCAAAAGGTTTCGACAAATATTGATTTAAAAATGTCATCCTGTATGCTCTATACAATGCTTATCTTAAAAGAACCAAAATATAAAACGATGTTTTCATCGTTTTCTAGATACAAATTAATACCACAATGTCTCTATGTTATGTTAGATCAATTCCAAAAATTCCAAAAAAAAATTAATCAAGCTCAAGAAATGATCATTGTCTCAAACAAATAGTAAGTCGTTGACTTACTATATGCCGCTAAACTTCAGTAAGAATTCCTTAGTTATACCGAAATTCTTATAACCAATAATAGTTTAAAAATTAGTTGAGGAAACTATAAATGTTATACTATGAAACATGAAATCGATTTAGAATTTTTTTTTTACTAATTAAATAAGTTAATATTAATACACAATTTTCAAATCTGACTCACCTTCCCACGGACAACCGACAATTTCGGCACGTAAACACACCGTTCGATCGTATTGTCCATATGGATAAATACGAATTTTCGACGCAAAAATTATCGGTTGCAGCAAGTTCTCCACCTCACTGTATGTGTTGATGTTGCCGGACAAGATCTGGGTATGAAATTATAAAGAGAAAAGAAAATATATTTAATAAAATAGAAATAATTATTATGTCAGGATGAGAAAAAATAGTTATTATATAGGTTATATTTGATATCTCAAAAAATTTATAATCGGCTCAAAAAGCGGATCGACCAATTAACATAAACTAACCTGACCTAGGTTCTATAAGAAAACTTTTCGCAATATCCGGATCACTTTTAATGAGCTTTTTAAAACTGAATTACTAGAGCTGTAGTAGGCATAGAAACGTTACCATAAAGAAAATACTTTTTCGACAAGAATAAAAATCAACCTTGACTAGTAAAGCATACAAGGTTTTCGAAAAATAAATTACCACGGTGTTGGTTAGTTCATACTAAATAAATTCGATTAACTTTTATTTGAGTGCCTATAAGTATTATTGAATGGGAAATCTTGAAAAAATGTGAGGAGGTATTTAAGATAGAGTCATACTATCTTATTTCGATGACCGTAAACTTTTTTGAACTCTTCTATGGAGATGTATTTGGGAATATTGACCGTCATTACAAAGGGGTTTCTCAGCTTACAGCTTTTAGGAGTATTAGGTCAGGTTAGGTTTAATTAATGTGGTAAGCCAAAATATGATGCGTAGACCAGTTTTGGTCATTTGAGATACGAAATGGAGTTTCGTTGCTAGGTCAAAGAGGAGTAGTCATCCTTTAAAATGCCTGTGCTTGACTCGAATTTTAACAGACTCTGGTCTTACTATCGATACATCATCCAGTATATCACGTACAACGTACGGAAGAGACGTTCCATTGTGTCCCTGATGCCCTTCTGTAGATATTTCCTGAAGTCTTCTCGAGAATATTAAATGTCACTTTGTTTTTTTTTTTTGATTATTTTATATAACTGGGGCTTCCCGATCATAAAGACTTTATTGTAATAATAAAGCAGAAACTTTCTATTGCGTTGGGGGGATTTTTTCTGAGCATTTAAGGAAAGTGAACCTTTTTTCAACAACATCACTCTTTTGAATCTGTAAACTGGCCAGAAGGTTTAGGGTGCTTTGAGTTGCAGCTTTCAAATCCTTCTGTCTAAATTAAATCGACTATATGTTGGAGCTATTTGCTCTATAACTTAAAAAGTCTCTAGTGGTAGTGTATTTAAATATTTCCCAAACAAGAATAATTGCACCTGTATTTTCAAATTTGCTTTTAGTTTCTTACTTGACTATGGCCAACCACAAAATTTATCCACAAACATCATTCGTCTTTCCACAAAATCAAGTACTTCTCAAATCCATCATAACTCATAATCACCACTCACCTCCTTTCCTTGCGTATTCTTCCAGCGTTGCCATTTGGTGAAACCCGGTCGCCAATACTCCAGCACATAGGCCTCCGTATACTCTTGACCTTGACCCTTGCCATAGCGACCCTGCGTACGTATCGCCGTAATTACATGCGTTTGTAGCAAGTCGACCTGCAGGTAATCTTTCAACGCATTCGAGACCATATGTTTGGGGCACCAAGCGCCGCCATTATTATCGGTTTTCAGTCTGAAAAGAGGAGAGCAAAAAAAATCATTTAAAAATTAGGCGCTTAAAATGGATTGAGTAAAAAAGGTGTAGCAAGCAAAAAAATGTTGCAAAGAGGCAGCCAAAAAAGGCGGAAAAAGTTGTTGAAATAAAATCTGTGCGTTAATTAAAATTTGCGCAAGCCGCACCAAAGTGTGGATATCTCCACCAATGTCAGCGAGTATATGCGGCAAAACCTGTGTATATCTCCACCAAACCCGGTGTGTGTGTTTGTTGTTGCAAGGTAAGCAGCGGCAACGGTTTGGCTGTCGGCTGATTGTTGGCCGTTGATAAGCATCCGTTGTGGCTGGCTACCGCTGCCGCTGCTATAAAATATGCGCACAGTAGCAATTGCCGAGCGACTAGCTACCGCAGCCGCTACCGCCGACGGCTCGCCCGCCCCTACTATTTTTTATTGTTGATTGCTTTGGCGGAGGCTGCTTTTAGCTTCGGTTGCAAGTAGCGGCAGCAATAGTAGCAGCGCTAGTAGTTAGCCTGTAATGAACAACTACGCTATAACAGCTACAACAACAACAACAGTAGCAAGTAGCTAAATGTTGCAAAATATCATAATCGAAGTCTTAAGAGCAGCAATGGTTGTGCATGCGTTGCTGTTGTCGTCGTAAAATTTGTGGCATGCAGCACATTGTTCTGACATTTTAATACGCGCGCAACGTGCAACATGCTACAACGCCGACAGCGACAGCAATAGTTATGTAGTTGCAGCTGATTGCTTACTGTAAACCAAACGCGGCGATAATAAAGAATATCTTCATGTGTGTATGTATGTGTTTATATGTACTTATATATGCGTGCATATATAAATTAATTGACTTTAAATGACGGCACCACACAGAGTTTGGCATTTGCCGCTTACGGGCGTAGATCGCATGCGACAACAACAAAAACAGCAGCAACAACAACAAGACTGTGAACCTGCGTATGTTTCAATTTCAAGTGGCATGGCTTTTCGCAGCAAATTGCGCTTCTGCCAATATGTACATAAGTATGTGCATGTAGCCGCCTCTTCTGCTGGCCTATGCCGTCTCTACACCTTTTTGATAAGTTCGTTAAGCCAACATCGGCACTGAGACAAGCGACCAGCAAGTAGCAGCAGGATGTTGTCTACGTAATTAAGGATTAATTTAAATTATGTGCTGCTGCTATGGCGCTTTGGCTGCAGCATTTGATATTCTAGAAAAACCGTAGCGTGGTTCAAGGGATAAGCGTTAAATGAAAAGTAGTTGAACTAGTGGAAGAGTATAGCTGATTATCATTAAAAGCCATTGGTGACCGGATTGGGTAAAAAAATTGGTTTTGTTTTCGTAATCTTGTTAGTAATGCTACCAATAATGAATGCAGGCCGAGAGTAATACTTTGCAATCAATACCAATTGCCGTAAATTATTACCACAAATAAAATTACCACTGTTGTTGATAATTTCAGTACCAGTACAATACAAGTATAATTACAATTGACATTATAATTCACATTACTAACAGTTTACTGGTATATTTACAAGTAAAACTAAAATCATCAATATTTTTAACACTATTATTCCGTAACTGTTTAGAATTTATCAATACTGTAAGTAGTCAAAGGCCTTTTTCCATTACAGATATTATTACTTTGCGAGAACTATGAACTAATTCACCACTACTCAATTAATCATGAATTTGACTTAGTATATTTTATTACCATTTAATGATTACCATTACTATTACAAGTACCATTACAAATTACCAATACTATTGCTGTTGACATTGCTTTGGCTATTCAGCTTATAACAATGTGCATAATATATGTATCATTATTACTGCAACAATTTATATATATGCATTACTTTTGCCATTACTAATGTCTATACTTTTCACATTCCAACTTTTACCAATATCCTTATATCTACTACAAATAGCTTACACAAATACCATTACCATTATTATTAAAATTACCATCGCTTATGCTATTGGCATTACTCTTGCCATAACTAGTGTCTATACTTTTGTCATTCCAACATTTATCAATATCATTATCCCTATTACAAATACCTTTCTACCATTCAATGCTTTTCATAAGCATTACTATTGCCATTATCACTGCTGTTGTCTATATTTTCATTATTTCTACCCATTACCATTACGATTTCCAAAATAGTTACCACCTCAATTACCAATACTACTACCAATATGATTTTCAGTAATATTACCTCTTTGATTACCAATAACACTTCTACTGCGATTACAAATACCATTCTCACTGTGATTACCAATACCATCCCCACTGCGATTACAAATACCATTACCAGTATGATTACCAAAATCACTGCCACTATGATAACTAAGACCATTACCAATAGGATTGTCAATACCACTACCAATGTGATCACATAACTCGTTACAGGAGTAATTAACAATATCATTACCACTGCGTTTACAGAAGCCATTACCACTATGACTACCAATACCATTACAAAACTGTTACATATAAAAATATTCAAAATTCCAGTACTGTAATCAAATATTATTAAACAAAATATATTTATATATATATATATATATAATATATATATATTTAGTATATCTGGCTACTCCTAATGTTAATCAATAACTAACATAGTGCCTCCACGTATTTAAACACAGTACCAATAACATTACCACTGCGACGATTACCAATATCATTACCACTACGATTACCACTGCGAAAACAATACCATTACCTATGGGATTACATAACCCATTACAACAGTAATTACCAATACCGTAACTACTGCGATTACAAATACCATTTTCCACTATGATTATATATACCATTACGTGTACAAGTTTTCAATATATCAATAATGTAATCAAATTTAATTAAATATTTTTTGTGCATCTGGTAACCCCAAAAGTTAACCAATAACCAACGTATTTGAACACAGTGGCTCCCTGTGCGTGTTCGCTTAATTGCAAACATTTGTGGCTACAACGCGTTTGCCTATAAGTCGATTGGCGGTTTTTATGCTCATTTCGAACCAACAACGTACCATACTGCCCGCCACCCTTTCGTTGCTAACCTGTGTGCCTTTTATTGATGTTACAAATTTCCATTTTCATTGGTGCAGTTGTTGTTATATGTAATAGCTTACCACGGACATTTGTTGTAGTTTCGCCTGTGGCAAGGAGTATCTTAATATGGTATATATTTGTTGCCAACAACAGTTTAATCATTAACCGTAGTGGTGGGCGTTCGAATGGTCAAATTTATACAAATAATATCGTTGATATTTTGAAGGATATTATAACTTCATTATAAATAAATTAGTGGGAATGAAGAAATTAATTATAAATTCATAGTAGTTTTGAAATCGACTTAAGCTCGCTAATCCGCTTCGAAAAGCCTAGAATTATTTTAAGTAAAATAATACATAATTCACTACAGATGAAAAATTTGGTAGGCATCATTGCATATGTACCCCAATTTTTCGATTAATCCCCTTATCTCTATTAGTATATTGCCCTTTTTCATCATTATCTACAAGCAAATCAATATTTACCAATGCTTGTATGCAGTATGTATTATATATGTATTAGACACATATTTTATTACATAAAATTATTTATCAATTTATTAAAATTTTCATATACAACATTCAATCAATGAATCTCACAGTGACTTCCTGCCGCATTGATATGTACTGATTGACAACTTGTCTATTTATCTATCATAATTTTTCCATCATTGTGAATACGTTACGTAAATTGAGCTGGGGGAGCGCAGTATTTGTTAATTACTTTTTAAGTTCACAAATATTTGTTGACGGTAAATACCGATATATTCATGGGTAAAATAAATATTCCACAAAGCATTCTCTTGTTCGGTGACTGGCCGGAAATGTGTAAGATTAACCTTGGAAATAAGAGGTTTTCTTTATTCTTAAAAGCAAAAAACATTATTTGGTAGTAATTTATGACAGCTATAGTGACTATTTACATTTGTTGTATGACTTTTTAACTCATAATCCCATTTTTACTACTATTCCAAATCAAATACATATTTTACACTATTGATAAATATACTCTATCAATCTTCAAATCACTTACCAATAAAGCTACTCTGTGAGTCTTCGCAATATATCAAAGTTAAAACTTATTCTTTCTATCTTCGAATCGCACTTGAAAATTTTTTACTTAAAGCCCACACTATCAGTCTTCTAACTAATAAACCTAATCAATCAATTTTCTAATTTTTCTTAATCACATTCCTTCAGCTGTCGCTAGTTGGAACCTTTTCTTAATTCAATACGAATGATATCACAAAACTACGCTTAGAAGCTGGTGATATTTGATTTTTTAATCTAAAGCATTTATCAAAACAAATTTGAAACATTTGTCGTATACTGAATTTTCTAAATGCTTCGTAAATTCGTAATTAGTTTCCGAAAATATTTGAGTATAAAATTACTTATAGTTAAAGGTTATTTTTGAGCCTCATACAATGTATCCTCATTTTCTTGTTTTATTCTAGGACTAGGCTGATTATTTGCCTCACTCTTCATAAAATTTTTGAGTTGAGTTCATGTTTTGGGCTTGGAAAATTTTGTTCTCTAACTTGCATCTACCATTTTTTAGCTTGGTGTAATGTTTAAGGGTTTGCGGGTTTCAAAAAATCTATTTTTTTATTGTCTTATTAAATTCCACAACACTTCTAGAACATTGTACTAAATTTTCAAGTTGATCCGAGTAATAGTTTCGGAGATACAACCTTGAGAACTTGTGCGCTGAAGGCTGGCCAGTCCAAGGACGCCGTTTTTCCCAAAACTGTGTTTTGGAAGATATGTAGTTGGCAAGATTTCTAGAGATCTGCTCAATTCTGCAAGTAATTTTGCAAATGTCTTTGAGATATAATTCTTAAAGACATGTATGAAGGGTTTTTTTTCGATTACAACTATTAAAAAAAAAAAAAGAAAATGTTGCGAAATTTTCAGTGAAATTTTCATTTATAAAAATGTCTGCAATAAATCAAATTTTTAGTTTTTTTCTTTCGTCCAAGTTCTATGCTAAGGTTTTAACTTAAACAAATATTTCTTTACTTTAGACGATCCTATAAGGAGTTATTCTGCCCACGTGGGCGCATCTTTTTTTCGAAGGGTCACCGGAAATGGTATCGCAATGACGAGTTTAAAATATTTTTTCCCAAAATTTTCAGAACTTCTTTATTAATAGTGTATGTTTGTAATGATAAAAAATCTAATAAATATTTCATTTTTTACATGAGAAAGAAATTTTTGAAAAAGGCTGTTTTTTACCCGAGGAAACCCATGTAACCCCAAAATTAGTATTTCGATCATTACCTATATCCATCTATTGTTGGATTTTAAGCAGATCGCCTTAGAGATCGACTGCGGAAGCTACGGAACCCACATATTCCTAAAATGTATCACCATTTATTAAGCACTTTAAATTCTCTTCGTAAATGTCCACAATTTGGGTTTCATAACTGAAGAAATTCTCGCAAAGTTATTTAGAAATATCATGTTAACAAACCTCTAGTATAACGGTTTTATTCCAAAGATTTAATTGCCGATTTCTTTGCAGCAATTAAGGTGGAACTTCTATGTTAAGAAAAAATGGGATAGCGAAACAGCAAAACAGTCGATATTATTTTCCAATTGTCTGTTCCTTGCTTGGATCTATATTGGACTGTAATAATGAATCCGGTTTGCGATAAGTAAAAATTAAAAAAAGAAAACTGGAAAAACTGGAGGCGTTCATTGAAACATTTAATTTAAGTTAAGAAATATCGTTTTATAAAAATTTGCTAAAATGTTCGAATAACTATATAGAATACTTGTGTTTTATACTAATAATACATCGATTTTAATATGACATAAACACTCTGAGAATTGCTGGCTTACGCGCAACCTCATAAACGAATTTAATAAAAAAAGCTGAGGTATGAGTAATAATGAACACATTTACTCACTGTACTCATGAAATTTATTCAAACAAAGAAATTCTGCATTCTCTCGCATAATTTTTTAGGTATGTACATCGACTTATGAGCTTTTCTCAAGTAATTTTCATAGCTAATTGTTACTTTGTTTTTCAAATCCATTAACGTTTTCACAGGATGAGTCTACCGCACACTTAGCTAATAGATGTGCTGGCTTAAAAGCCTCATTTGCAATACTCAAAAATCCTCCACCTTATCGGCGCAAGCCTTATAAGGCTTCGCAACTGTCAGGCCAAGATGTTCAATGCCAAACCAAGAAATTAGCAGTGAGTGCAAATAGCGTTTATTACAAACAGCAAAGGAAATGCAAACACACTTTGCATACAGACATACATATGTAAATAGAATATAAATGGAAGTGGAGTGGACTGTGGTCGGAGTTTGGCTAATCGTTAGCGGTTGGATGGAGTTAAACGACACTAAAGCCGAACTTCCGTGGCTGCCAGCGTAAACATATGTATTTCCATACATATTGTTGACGTCTGCCAGCTAAGCAGACTAGCAAGTTCATTACAATATTACTGCCATAAAAATTAAAATGCAAAAAATGCGAAGACGGAGACAAAGCAGACTTCATGAACAAACACGAAGAGTTAGAGAAGAGAGCAGAAGGAACTTGCATTTCACCGCAGGTATCCCGTAAATGAATGTCGGAAAACGAATACCGACTGCTGTTATCGAATTACCCGAGATTAGCTTAATGACAGTTGATGTTGCTGCTGTTGTTGTTGGTGGTATTTTATATTAACTGACTAGTTGCTGGCTTGTTGTGCAGATGCAACGCATAGACGATGTGAGCAAAGTAGTAGTCAAGTTGAGTGCTTCACGAGATAGTACTCGGAGGCTACTTCAAATTACTGCATACTTAAAATATTTAAAAGCAACAATGACAACAACAACAACACAGCGGTAGTTTGTGCGCTGCACATTGACAGTACATTAAATTTTGCGCCACTGCCAAATGCCATGGCGTATACTCGTAAAAATGGAGTAAAATCAGTGAGGCAAGTAGCAGCATTACGACGGATGTGACATGCAAGTAGTTGGAAATTGGTTGAAATGATGAGAGGCGAACAAGGGCATGCAGGCAAAGGATACACGGTAGCGCTTGCAGCGCGTGCATAAAGAAGTGACTACATAAAGAAAAGAAAAGTAAATAAATAAAAAATTAAAAATAAAATGAAATACAGGAAAAAGCATTAACTTTGGTTGCAACGAGGCTGGAATACCCCTCACATATAAAAATATGGAAAAATTCACAAATAAACCTGGAAGAATTTTATTCTGAGCGGTAAGCTTGTATGGCAGCTATATGCTATAGTGAGCCGATGTGAAAAATCTCTTCAGAGATTATAGCATTTCTGTTGAAAATAATTCATACCAAATTTCATGAAGATATCTCTTCAAATGAAAAAGTTTTCCATACAAGGACTTTGTTTTGATCGTTTAGTTTGTATGACAGCTATATGCTATAGTGACCCGATTTAAACAATTTCTTCGGAGATTATAGCCCTGCTTCAAAAAATAATTCACACCAAATTTCGTGGAGATACCACATCAAATGAAAAAGTTTTCCGTACAAGGACTTGATCTTGATCGCTCAGTTTGTATGGCAGCTATATGAAATAGTGATCGGATGTGAACAAATTAAACAGAGATGATAGCGCTGCCTTACAAAATAATCCACGTCGAATTTGGTGGAGATAACTCGTCAAATAAAAAAGTTTTCCTTACCAGGACTCGATTGATCGATTAGGCAATCAAAAACTGAGGGACTATTTCGCGTATATGTAAACAGACGGACCCGGTTACATCGACTCAGCTCGTCACTTTCTTCATTTATATACATACATATATATTTTAAAGTACCTAGTTTCTTTCTTGACATTACAAACTTCACATCAAACCTAACATACCTTGTTCAGGGTATAAAAATTTAAACGAAATCAAAAAACACACACAAAATGCAATGTAAAAGCAACAAAAAGACATACAACAAAAGCTACTTGCAAACAAAAAAATATATGCAGACATTTATTCAACTAGTTGATGCTTGATTTTGTTGTGGTTTCTGCATGTTGCAGCAACATCAATTGTGTCATTGTCAATGTTGCGGCCACATTAACTCGTGACATTATTTGTTCGCTGTGGAGTTGATGACAGTTGAAGTTGAAGTTGCAGTGGTAAAGGGCAGCATTCGTTGCGAAGCAGTCGAAAACAAAAGAAACTACAAACAGTAGCTGAATTTTTCCGGTTTGTTGACTTGAGCAATAATAATAATTAAAATGAAGTAGCCAAACATCCAACACGAGGAGGGGAGCAAGCACAATTTATAAGCATTTCTAGTGATTTTTATGTGAGTTGAGTCCTTAAAAAGCGCATCTTCATGCATAGGCAGCGCACGAAATGACTAGCTAAAGATTGTTTTTGGTGAGCACAATGTCAACAATAAAAACAATGTGAAGCAGCTGCCAATAGTTGCTGTGACTGATATATGCATAAATAAATATATATTTTTATATACTTATAGTATACTTCTATAAAATATCCAGCTGCCTGCGGTTGCATGCCACAGCACATCATCAAATTCAGTTGCAGGCATTTGCAATAACGCAAAGTGATCGCCAGTAAAGCAGCATAATAATGAATGGCTATAAAATTATAAAAAAAAAATGAAATACTATATATACACTGCTACTCAGGCGCAGCAAAAACAACAAAAAAACATTTTGCCGCTGTCTATGCTGTTTCCTAAACTTTTATTGATTTCGAGTTTTGCAAAAGAAAAGCAGCAAACAACAAATGTTGGCCGACTGCTGGTTGCCAATTTTATGCAGATTATGTTGCAGAGTTGTAAAAAAGTCAGATTTTTATGGCTTAACTTAATTGAAAAAGTTTTTTATATACCCTTTGGTTATAAAAATGTTTATATTTAAAATAAAAGTGATTAAAAATTAAATAATAAAAAGAGTTTAGTACGAGGAGGAGAAACTTTAAAATTTGTTGCCTAGGAAAGAAATCAGGAGTCTTTATATACATTTTATAACGTTTTTAAGTAATACTTTCCTTTCATTTATTCTTTAAGTTTGCGTTGGAGTAAGAAAACTGGAGTTGTTTTTGTGAAATAGGTGGACTATCACTACTGCAGTCTATTACAATGGTCAAGAAAAACAAATTTTTTTACTTTCTGTTTTCATTCTCAAATACCGATTCTAAACATTAAAAACTCGAGAGTTAACATTTTATCCTTATAATTGGAACCTTTATTATAGAATGCTTCAACTAACAACAAGGATTCTATCCTATACGCGGGTGCAATTGATGAGCTCGTTGAGGTCTCAGCTCTGTGTATAAGCCACTCTTAAAAGCTCCTGTCATCTGAAAACTCACAGAGTTAACGAGAAACCCCTTTGGGGGACATCGGAGCTAACGGAGATCATATCTACAAACTGAAGACTCTAGTGACCATTAAGCCCACTATAAAGAAGGACTGGCTGTATACAACACCAAGTTAAGGAAAGAGTAGGGAGCCTCGTGGAGAACTTTCTGCGAAAGTGTAGAGGGATGCCATCAGCTTAAGTGAAATATCCTACTTGTCTGGCGTATCGAAAAAGTTCTGATGGTGGTTAGACCGTGAGCACCGCGAGATTGTTGAAATCATCCATTTCGCTTAAAAAGTGTGACTAGTTGTTGTTGCCGTTGTAGCAATCGAATTCTGCCCAGCTGACAGTCCTTGACCGGATCCGTTCCGGTTACGTAGATCCGACTGTCGTTGGAACGGAAGGCTGTACAGTCTTCATAGATCTTTTGGATGAACGTCACTTTATATGGTCACTGAACTCATTCAAATTTTTAAGTCCAAGAGCCCTAATGGCATCATATCGGCGCAATTGCAATGGACGGTCAAGGTGTCATGTAGCTGACTGGTCCCCATCTACGTGAATTGCGTTAGAATAAGTCATGTTTCCGAAGGCTTGGAGACTGATAAAGGTGGCGTTTATACCGCAGTCCGGAAAGAGATTCAGGTTCAGGATAAGCTACCTCATTTCTGGTGAAATCGTTGAAGAGACTCAAGGGTCTGTACATTCGGATCAGCGCACCAAGTAAACTGTTAAGGGCATAACATGCCTTCATCAAAAGAAGGTCGGCCGACACTGCTTTACACAATGTACTGTCATGGCTGGCAAGTGCATTTACGCACAAGGAATTTTTAAGGAATACTTATTGTAGCAGCCGGAAACATACGATTTTCGAGAATTAAAAATCAATTGCGGTATAAATTGTTTGCAAAGTTTTAAAGAATATTTACAGAGTACAATTTTGCGTTTTACCAAAAATTTTGGTCCGTTTTTTGTATGCGAAGTGAAAAGTTGGGTTCAAAAATTAGTGAAAAGTCATTTATGATCTTTAAGATCACATTTTAGTATTCTGCTGACAAAAAAAATTAAATAAAAATATATCAAAAAATATTTTTTAAATAAAAATTATTTTAAAATTTTTTATAATTTTTTATTGAGTTTTTTAGTAAAAGTAATTTATTTTTTTTTATATTAAAAATATAAATAAATATAAATTATATAAATAAAAATAAAAAATTTTTAATTCGGTTGCTCAGGAATTTTTATAATTTTTAAAATTTACAATAATTTAATACGTAAGTTTAGAGTTTTTAAGGTCTATAAAAAAATTTAGTTTGCAGAGGTGCTTAATAAGTGTTTAAAATTCCTTTAGTATATTTATATTAAATTATAAATTTATTTTATTTCAAAATTAAGAAAATTATTACAAACTTAGGTGCGTTATTTTCACTCGGTGTTCAAAAGGCCACCTTATAGTGGTCATGTATACGGCAACTTAAGTAACTTCTTGCGCTTTATGAAAGCTTTTATTCGAATTATTCATATTTATTAATTGTTCGTTCAAAGCCTACGATGACAATATCTAACGACAAAGCCTCCAAACACAATACAAGTAAATTATCTAGATATTTTGCCAACAGCAATCAGAAGCATTGTTGAACCGCTGCACACACTATGTGCCAAACTATGTAATGAAAATCACAATAAAAGAAAAATAAAAACAAAAAATGCACAGCATAGTAATAATAAATAAGTAATAATACACGCAAGTCTTAAGTCTTGAGGCGCAAATTAAAAAACTATTATTACTTAACACCAGCTAGCTTAGCAGCTCATCAGCATTTAATTATAGGCAGAAGCGCCATTGTGCATACGTAATAACAAAATTATGTGGATTTTAAATATAATTTGGCTCTATGAATATAACACATTTATGTATATACATATATGTATATATATATTGTATATACGTGTAACTTTTTGTACTCAATTATTGTTTATTAGATTTGCTGACAGTCTTGGTTGAGCCGAAAGGTGTAAAGCCAGTGGCAGAAGTTTTAAAGCAGTCAGCAAAAATATTATTTTTTCCATTTTCTCCTTGTAATTACATCTATCATACATAATTATTATTTAATCAATTTATTTGTATGCATATATCAATACATAATTATGCGTTTTATTTACACACAAGCGTAGAAAGATTAAAAATTCGCTTTTCAGGCCATTTACAAGTAAATGAAGAAGATGAAGATGGAAATTAGTTTTAGAAAGTGGTATGTTAGACTTAATTCATTTATAATTGCTTTATTATGCGGGATAGTATGGGAAGAAAAATTTTTGGACTCAAGGGTTTCATTAAGCAATAACAACTTTTTTAAAAATTAGACGCTATTAAATAAATTCAAATTATGTAGATGACTTCCAGAAATTATTTGCTGCTTTCGCTAAAAATAAATCTTTTAAATTTTTTTCTAAAAATGTAATATAAAAAAAGCCCATAAGCCCTGCAATTATTTTAGAAATTCGCTTTAGACCACTTATTTTAGTAATAATAGAATAAATGCATTTTGAAAAAAAAAAAAATTGGAAATTTAAAAGAAAAATGGAAAAATATTTTTAAAAATTAAAAACAAAATGTAGAAAAAAATTATTTTTAAAATTTGAAAAATTTCAAATGTTGTAAAAAATAAAATTTATAAAAAAAAATTGATGAAGTAAATATTTCAAAATTATAAAAAAAATAGTTTTCATAATTTGAAAAAATACAAATTTTGAAAAAAAAAAAGTTTTGAAAAAAGTAAATTTATTTAACAAATTTATCAATTAATTTTTCGTTTAATTTTTTGATAATTCAAAGGGGTGTTTCAATTGAAAATATATATGAAATTCACCTGAAAGAAATTTTTTCGACCATAGGCCTTAGGAAGTTATTTTGGAAATACGCTTTTAAATATCAGATATATTAGTAATAACGGAATAAATGCATTTTCAAACTAATATTTTTAAAAATAAGAAAAAAAGTGGATAAATGTATTTTTAAAAATTAAAAACACTTTAGAAAAAATTCCAATTTTGAAAAAAAAAGTTTTGAGAAAACTAAATTTATAAACAAAAAAATAAATTAAATTTTTAAAAATTAAAAAAAAGAAATTTAGATAAAATTTTTTTTTTTTACTAATTTGAAAACTTGATATTTTGAAAACGTTTTGGAAAAATTAAATTTATAAAAAAAATGAGAAATAATATTCTGCTATTTTGAAAAAAAAAAATTTAACTTAAGAAAAAATAAATAAAAATGTATTTTTAATATTAAAAAAAAAATTGGTAAAAAAATAGTTTTTATGATTTCAAAAGATTAGAATTTTGAAACAAGATATATTTATGAAAAAAATATAAATTAAGCAATGACAAATTACTTTTTCTTTATATTTATACATATTTTTTATTTAAAGAAAAAAATTTAAAAACTATTGAAGTAGTATATTTTAAACCAAACTTGAGTCAATACAAAAATTTATTTTGGAAAAAAACCGGAATCTTATTTTACGATGTTGAAGTTCATGTTTATGATTACAAAATATTTTGAAATCAACTCCACCCTAATATAATTTTAATAACTTTACTGCACACGAAAGATACCAACTTATTTCAAAATTTTAGATTGAAAATAAATCTTAAATAAATTTTCGTACAAATTACACTTCATGTAACACCCTTTCGAAATGCATTTACCGCCAAATTACGCATTCATGCCTCATTAGCACCCAACAATTCAAATGTCAACAACAGCTTGACCAGGTGAACTTGCATAGCTTACCTGGCGGAAGCATAAAGCAAATTCGAATCTGAAAGCTCTCAAAACGCCTTCGAAATAATGAAGAAATACGCGTGTGGTGCACAAACAGCAGCAAAGAAAACCACGTGTAATTGCTGGCGACTACAAAGGCAACCGCCTAAGGCGGCAAACAGCAGACATAACACATAACATAAATAACTGTTTATGAAATACAGCAGAGTAAAAATTAAAGTTGAAGAAAGCCAAAGACAGCGCCGAGAAATAAACATGGAGCGGCACAAGTCTCTTAAACGCCCAGGGCATCTGTTGCTTACACTCATAGCCTGTTGCAACAGCGCTAAATGCAGTCTCGGCGCATTTTCATACCTGGACTGCAATTGCCAGTGAAGAAACAATGCTGCTGTGGCGCCGATCCCAAGCGATCTGCGTATTTATGGGCAATTCTCAGTGCCTTGCGGCGATTTGCTTTTGTAAATAACTGTAGCATTTCTGCACATTAAAATATTGTCTATGTTGCAAGAAGATTTAGATTTTTTATTATTTATTTGCAGGTATTTCAAAGGGAGCGTATATCTTTTTTACAGGCCGAAGACAGCTATGAAACAGCAGACCGCTAACTGTAGTGAAAAGTATGTATGTATGTATGTTTACAGTACGAGTTAATAAACTATAAGCCGAAGGATGTTATTTTCTAATATTAAAATTGTTTTCTCATCCACATTGCTTATTGTTTCTTGTAGCAATCTGGTCAAGCTTAGTCAAAACAAATATGTATGCCCTACCACCTTACAATACTCTTTGCATTGCATTCTCTTTACTCACTTTCTTGCTCTGTCTTTGGCTTTTCTCTGTTGCTTGCAGTACATAATTACAGAGCACTATTAATTACTATGCTTTCCTTATACTGAAGCAAGAAGAATTAAACGAAGAAAATTAAAGAAAGGAAGCTCTCTTTTCATTTTTTTAAATCCCCCAACAATTGTTCTAATGAATGCTGCTTGAGTTAGCAATTGTATGCTGTTTCTTAAGATGTTTTGTAAGTGACTTTTAGAATTTCAATAAATACATGTATTTTATAGCAGCTCCTTGGCCTAGTTCTGTTGTCTTTTGTCTCATTTGATGACCTTTTCATTTCTTATCTTAATCTGAAAGCTTTTTCTGTGATAAAATGCAAGCGGTGCTTTCTGTGCTTTCTTTGTACAAATCACAAATTAAAAATGAAATTCGTGTACAAAGTGGAGTGAGTGAACAGAAAGAAAGAACTTATAAATTTCTCTCTTATGAAATATTTCTTAAGAACTTTAAGCTTTTCACTTTTTAACTATTTTTTAAGCATCTTTTAGTAATAGGCCGAACAAAAGGCTTTAAAGCTATTACGAGTGTAATTATTTTCGACAAAGCTTTTGAAACTCTGAGCTTTTATGGTTGTAAATCTTTTCATAATTTAAGTTTAAATTAAATTTTTATTATTTAAATTATCAGCTAGTGAGCTAATAGCTTTAAGCTTAATGTTTATTCTCAAGCGTTTCAACAATATAATTCTCGAACAGATTGTCAATCATTTTGAAAGTGAAGTTTTCAAATACTACTCAAGAAGCTTTTACAAATCCAGAGAAATATGTACATAAGTTCAAGGCTCTTACGAGTGAGCCATTTTCGATCAGATTTTCTATAATATAAGCTTTTAAAACTGAGCTTTAAAGCTTTCCTTGTATAAGTTTAAATAGCTGAAAACTTCGACCAGATTGTGAAGAATATGGATCCAAAGATTTAGTGAACGCGATGGAGCGAGTTAAGAGAAAAAGATAATGTTAATTATATTTTTATCACCTTTGAAATATTATGTCGGAATATGTCAATTTAAAACTGCTACGAGTGCAGCCTTTTGTCTCATTTGATGACCTTTTCATTTCTTATCTTAATCTTTTGCCTCTATAGTTTTTTAGTTATATTTTCTTTGAAGCTTAAAGCTCAAAGCTTGTTTCAGCTGATTTTGAATATAAACTTAATGTAATGTGAGAACTAACATAATTCATCAGACAAATCAAATGGAAGTGATTTAGGCTCGATAAGCTGATATTGAAAGATTTAGAGAGAGTTACAGACTGGAGAAACGAACGGCCAACTCGCAAAAATGTAATAGAGTGATATGGTTTGAAATGAGCAAATCATAAACCGTCCAGTTTGACAGAAAATTGTTCTTCCACTACTATTTATTCTTTGTTTTCAATTGGACGGCATTGCTTACAAATTCTAGGTGAAGTCAAAAATAATAATGCATATTTGCTAAATTGTTATTAAAAGCTAGCTAAATAATGAGTAAAATATTTATTAATTACTTCAAACATACTTATGTAGTTATGAATTCTTCAAAATAAATCTTGTTGGTAATAGATATACGAACTCATAATGAGAGCATGTTTTTCTCAAATCTGAAATGATATATCCATACTTAATAACCACTTAATCAACTTCCGATTACATGTAGTAAGCGTAGTGTAATGCAAAAGTGTAAAACAGACAGCAGACCGGATGTCTCAAAATCGTCAATACTAATCCAAACCAATAACTGATAGAAAACAAACTCGTCTTTTAACTACGCAATACTTCAAGTTATTTTATGCTTCACATAAATTCCGAAAATTCAAAAATTTCAAACTATTTAAGTACCACCGATTATGCCCAACGTTTACGCGACGCCACGAAGGTCATAAAAGAACTTATTCCCAAATTCGTGGTAATTGCAGTTTAAGCATAAAATTTAATTGCAAATCTCAAAAACCGAAGTCATAAAAACTAAGAACATTTTTATTACGCGCACATAGACAGCCGACAGTCGAGTGGTGACAGCGACCCCGAGATTATAAACGAAAATTGAAAATGCAAAGTAAGTAACAACAACAAAGGCGCAAGAGCGTATGAAGCAACACAAAAGGTAGTTAGTAATAATAAAGTGGCATAAAAATTGCAGCCGACGAACTGTTGAAGTGATTTTTCGCCACCGAAATGCCACAAGCACGCAGGTTTGCATAAATTACTGAAAAGCAGTGTGATTTTTTCAGGTTTTTTTGTGGAAGCTACTAGTAGTTATTATACCATCAATGTAAATTGTTGCTGTTTTTTTATGTTATATTTTGTATTTTTATACCCTGAACAGAGTATATTCAGTTTTTACGAAGTTTTAAAATCCAGAAGGAAACGTTGGGGACTCTAAATATGATTGGATATGGTTAAACTGGCTGTCCGTCTAGTCACTTATTTTATGAGATATTGAACTGAAACTTTGCACACATTCTTTGTTCTCTAAGAAGCTGCTCAGCTGTCGGAATCGGCGGAATCCGGTCAATATAACATATAGCTGCCATACAATCTGAACAATTAAAATAAAGTGCTTATATAGAAAAGATTTTTAATTCGAAAGATATCTTCACAAAATTTGGCACAGATTATTGTGAAGAACTCTGCTATATTATCTAGAGAAATTGTTCAGATCGGACAACTATAGCATATTGCTGGCATACAAACTGATTGCTCGAAATCTACTCCTTGTATGGAAAACTTTCTCATTTCAAGAGATATCTTCACGAAATTTGGCATGGATTATTTCCTTATACAACGCCTTAACCTTCCAAGATTTTATCCATATCGGTCCACTGTAGCAAATAGCTGCCATACAAAATGACTGCTCATAGTCAAGTTCTTGTTCGGCAAACTATTTCATTTAAGATGACATCTTGCCGAAATTTGGCATAGACGATTATCCATGGCAACGCTATAATATCTGTTAATATTGTTTAGATCGGATCACTACAGCATATAGCTGCCATACAAACTGGTTGATTAAAATCAACAGAAAGATATTTTTAAACCATTTTATGCTATAAGAAAAAGAAATGCACCTGTGAAGGGTATTACAGCTGTGGTGCAGTCGTAGTTAACTTTTTTCTTGTTTTGGGTTCATTAAAGCGTCTATTCATATATGCAATTAGCGTAGAGTAGTGCATTTTTTCCTCACATACACTCGCTGCTTTGTCTGCAAGCATGCACAATTATGCCTGTAGTGGTGCACCACAAAATATTTAATTGCCAACATAATTTTTGTCAACGAAAAATCACGTTTGAAATGTAGCTTATAAAAATATGCATACATGTAAACATACATACACACATCTATACATACATCCAAACATATTTACATCCATAAGTTATATTAAACAATATTCCAGCTGGGTGTGGATCACATTTGTATGTGGTATGTGCGTGAGTGTCTCTATGCCCGCATGTCTGGCAGATGATACTAACCAGCCAGACGGCAAACTGGCTAGCCCGCTATCAACATTCAAGCTGTACGCTTTATAGCGGTGCATGCCGATAAATAACGTGCAAGTATTTAAGTAAGCAGACAAGTATTGCTGTGGCTGTTTGTGTTCATCACAATTTTTGATTTGCTATGCTATCGTTTCCTGTCGAGCAATTTCGGTGATGAGTATTTGCATTTTTGTCTCGATGTTTTTTTTTTATGGTGCTCAAGTAGCGTTGCGTGTTGTCGACGCTGATTTTAATATGCAGCGCAGCTTTAAGTAATTTTTAATAGCGAAACTTACTTTTTTTTGATTTTGAATAGTATTAATGGTAATTTATGGGATATTTTTGGAAATTAAATGGTTTAAAAAAGTTTTAAAACATTTTTTGTTTAAGAAATTTCTCGTGACAGTGAATAAATTCACGATTACTTGCTGTAAAAATTCATTCACACTGAGACGGATTGCTTCAGTTGGTTTTTTTTTAATACCAGGGTTGTTTTTATGTAGTGTCTACCTGTTCGGTCTTTCTGACCACTTCTATATAAAAAAAAGTAATAACCAAAGCGGTAATTTCAGTTTGGGGAACAAGACAAAATCACACATAGCCTAATCTGATGAACACGCGTTTTATACCTAAAGTATCCATCAAAACCATTCAAGCCGACTCGCGAGAGATGTCGAGCTCTCTTGCCATCACTCTAGCACTTTCGTGAAGAGTTGAAGAGAACAAATGTCGTCCCGTACGATGTCTTGTAACTAATTCTCGAGCATTTTTGAAGGCTTTGTATCACTCGTAGGCTTGTGTTTTTCGATAAAACTGAATCACTTTAAGCCTTTTTAAAAAATTTGGTTAGGAATACAACATTTTCATATCCTTTGGGAGGTCTCACAATCCTCACCGTACAACACATCTACACAAATGCCACCACATCCCGATTTTACCACACGTGAGGACAACGTATTGGACACCATACCAAAAGGAAAAAAGCCCAGACGGACGACCTCGTTTCCCTTTTGTTTTTAATACGAATACGAATACGGATGCATTGGTATGCCTTCATCTGGGTCTCTTTTTTCGATTTTCGTAATTTTTTCTTCGCCTATTGGCGTGTGAGTGTCTTAAAAAAGTGCATTTTTTACATGGTCGTTCGACCCTGTTCGGACCTTGAAACCAAAAACAAGAACACCAATTCGAAACAATTTTTCTATTCAGAAAGACTTCTTCAGCCGTCTATGAGAAGCAAAATAATTTTCTTAGAGATTTTAAACCCAGTAGCTTTAAATATGGATAACACCAGGGACAATGGAACTTCCTCCTGCGACGAATTTTCGATATCCTATACGTGTATATTTGTACTCCGATCGTGCTCCGATCGTCAAGCTGTAGAGTTTTAAAGTGGATACTAAATATTCACACAGAGCTAAGAGCTTCGTCTTAATTTTCAGTTAAAAACTAAAAACAAAGAAAATTTATATTTGAAGTAAGTCAGGAGATGGGATCAAGAAAGTAATTTTAGAGATTCTGCGAATATTTGTAGTAAGGAAAGAGTAGGATAAACAAAGTACTCTTAGAGATTATTGAAATATTTAGAGTAAGTCAAGAGATCGGATCAATAAAACACTCTTAGAGATTCTCGGAATATTTGGAGTAAGATAAGTGATCGGATCATCACAGTACTCTTTCTAGATTTCGTCGTTAGCAGATTAACCCTAATTCGATCCGGCCAAGGGCTTATTCCATTGTTATAAATAAAATTTTAGAATATACTGCTTTCATTTCAAAGACTTTCCTAGCAACATTTGTGGTATAAAAATTTTCAAACTTATGACTTATTATGCAATACAGAAGATATGACAACTATAGTATTCCCAAGTGGAACCTTGTTACTTTAATTCCGTTGCACTGAATTCTCTTCAATATTAAACTTAAAGTTAAATCTTTGCTTTATATAACACCAGTACATTAGCTTATAAATTTGTCTAATAGTTCAACCATAAGTCCACTTTCAACGTGGTATAATATTAACGTATCTCCACTGCCGCTTTCAGTTTCCTATTTTCGTAGACCATTACTATGTTTATTAATTTCTTTTCTGCTGTTATCTTGCTTTTTTACTTTTCTTTCAATTTTCTTTTATTATCTATGAACATTTTTATTAGGTGAAAATTTATTGATAAATTAGTGTACAAATATGTACAAAGCTTTTTATAAAAATTTCAACAAGCCCATAAATATCAGTAGTTAAATGAGTTTTGCTTTCAAATTGACTATTTTGTATAATATGTATTGCATTAGTTCGAAAAAATATGGAAATTTTATACCTCAATAAATTTTAATTTTTTTTTTTTTTTTTTTTGGTATTTAGTTACAGAGAAAAAGTGCACACGATATACATAGCAGAGCTGGGGAGAAAATAGTAGGGGAAATGCATACAAAAATAAAAGAAATATATGCCTTTGGTTTTATCTCGATTTATATAATAATAACGTTTTGAAATTAAATACAATTTTAGAGAGAAAATATTTAATATTTTCGATTTTTTTTTTTTGAATATTATGTTAAGTATTTTTTTAAAAGATATGAAAACAATCTTTTGAAATGTAATACTTTGGTTTGCAATGGGCTTTTAACATAATTGTTCCAAGTAATAGCATATTTTATTTAAAAGTATATGGTTGAAGGTTTTTTAGAACAAGTTTTAATATGTATTTGATATTAATTATAATTTTTGGCAGAAAAATTTTCATATTTCAGAATTTTTTTGTTGTCTTTTAGTATAGGGTGGGCCATCTAACGTTTTAAATTTGAATTATCTATATTTCGACATAGAAAACGTCAAATACTATTCGGAAAGAGACAGATATTCAGTAAAAAGTCTAAAATTTAAAGTCTAATTTACTATTCTACAGTTCGCAGATTGGACAGAAGATCATTTAACCGAGGATGGTCAATTTTACCGAAAAACCATCTTTTCGGACGAGTCTCATTTCCACCTTGATGGTTACATTAACAAGCAGAATTGTCGCATTTGGGGCACAGAAAACCCGAACGTAATCGTCGAGAAGCCCAGTATGGTGCGGATTTTGGTCTGGTGGGATCATCGGCCCATTTTTCTTCGAAAATGAAGAACGAACCGTAACCATCAATGGTAAGCGATATCGCGCAATGTTAACCGAATTTTTCTTCAAGCAAATTGAAGAGGAAGACTTGGACAACATTTGGTTCTAGCAGGACGGCACTACGTGCCACACATCAAACGCTTTATTCAATCTTTTACGCCCTATCTTCGAAATTTAATATTTTATATGGCCCACCCTATATTATAACCACATATTTTTAGCTTTGGGTACATAATACTATTTCCTAGTAACAACTTCTAATATACATAAATAGAGTGACTGTCATTGAATTAAAAAAAATGTTTTCTGAAATTATTTTAGACAGCAAATTTTGTGCATATAAGTTTCAAAATATGTATTCACGATTTTTACATTTGGCATTTATCATAAATAAAGAAATGATAGCAAAAATTTTTAAAGTAAAATATACGTTTTTTATGCTTTCTAGGTTATTTAATTTTAACTAATTGTATCTTGTATATAAAAATAAGAAAATTTTTAGAGAAAACTGTCGCTATAAAATTTTATTTATATTTTTTATTTTTTTTTTTTTGAATTTAGTTAATTAAAATTAAAATAGAAATTTTTTTTTTAATTTTTACGTTTTAAGATCATTATAATATATTTTTGTTTTTGAAAAATAATGTAAATAAAAAAAAAATATTAAAAAGATTTTTTGAATTTTGAGTTGTTACCATTTTTGGTTTGGTTGAAAAATATAATTTTTCTTGTTTCTTAAACACAGGTCATGTTTTTGATAGATATAGTTCATATTTGTGATAAATGGAAGTGCTAAGGTTTTAACTAAAATACAAACATGAGCGAATGAAAGTGTGCCAAGAAAATAGAATTCACACACGTTGATTGAATTGATTGAAATGATAACGTAATCACAGGTGACGAGTCATGGATCTTTGAGTATGATCCCGAGACAATGAGACAATATTTCGAGTGGCACACGCCGGCGTCTCCTTGCCAAAAAAAGGTCATTGTCTTTGTTGACATCAAAGTCATCGTTTACCATGAGTTTGTTCTTCATGAACAAACCGTCAATGCCAAGCTTTACGTGGAACTCCTCAAGAGACTCAAATGAAGGGTCAATTGGGTCCGGCAAGACATCGCGGACGATAGGAAGTTGCATCTTCCCTAAAAAGGCCGATGAAAGGCAAGCAAATTGAGACGACAGGGGGGATCCAAACAGCATGCACCTCGGCTCGCAAGGCTATTCCAGAGAATGCCTGTGATAAATCCATCTGTGATGCCTTCAATGTTCAGAAGTCGCGCTGGTAGTGCTGCATCGACGCACAAGGAGCTTATTTTAAACGTTTTCAAAGAAATGTAACCATTGGCTCAATAAATTTTTTTTTAAATCGACTCAGTCCTATTACTTTCCGAACCGAATAGGGTATCTATATGTTATTTTGCATTTTAGGTGTCCCAACATACACTTTCGAAACCCACTACTTTTAAATTCAATTTCATTGAACGACTCACTCACCCGTCTTCTGCACCCAAACGCTACTTCCATTGAAATTAGCTGCCTATCGGTCCAAATAAATATTATATTTAATTTGCCATCAACATTTGTTTTTGTATTAGCATTTTTTTATTTTCTTTTTTTCATTTCACTTTTTGTTTTTGTTACATTTTCGTTTTGCGCTCCACAAAAGTGTTGCTTTTCTTAATGTTGTGTAAATTTACACCCATCGAAACAACAACAACAACAATGGGAATATTGTATTTTGCCGACCGCAATGTATACCGTAATGAACTTGGGTGGTTGCCACAGTCGGGCACTTCAACTGAAATTAGCAATTAAATTACTTTTCCACTTTTCTTCTTTGCCGCCACTTTCCACTACCCTTTTTCTTTAAGTATGTACTTGGCTGCTTCTTACTTACTTTTTAATTTCAATTTCATTAATTTTTTTTCTCGTCTTCTCATTTAATTTTCTTAGTGTTGTCTGCGCATATTGTTGCCGCGTGCCTTATTCATTGACACTTCCGGTTTTTTGTTGTTTTTTTTTTCTTTTTGTTTTACCGCAAACTCACCTTTGCTGTGGTTATGCTATGTGTGTATGTGTGTTTGCGTGTGGCACGTAGCGTCTACAACCCTATTACCTGGCCTTTATCTTGTTCTTCCTGTTTCGCTGTCAGGTGTTAATACTTTACAATATTAAAGAGTTTCTGCTGTCTTTTTGTAGCCGATATCGTTTGGCTTCTTTCGCTTTTTTTGTATGCTTTGCGCTCCGTTTGCGCTTCCTTTTGTGTAAGAGAGCTGCTCTTAAATGGGTTTATTTACATTTTCCTTGCTTTTTAACTACATTTCCCCAGGTCCTTTAATGTTTTTAATTAGTCTAGTATAACTTTGTAAAAGCTGCTATGGTAAATTATACAAAGCAGCTGCTTAATTACTAAGCGCGGCAAGCGGCGAAAATTGAAGTGTGTTTACAGCTATTTTTTCCAATTATCTCCTTTTTGCAATTTGAGATGAGTTCAAAGAGAGGTGTTGTTGAAACAATTTGCAAAAAAAAAATCAATAAATGAGGCTAAAAGTTTTAGGTAGTCAAGAAATATTTTGTTGTAGTCAGTCTTTATGTTGTTGTAGCGACAGAGACCCTTAATGAATTCGAACTTCGTAGAGGTCGATGTCAGTTTCCTTATCCTTTCAGTTTACGCAGATCTTGTGAGAACGGAGAATATCTATGGCGCTCCAAAGTTGTATTCTGATACCATCCTTACTGATTAATATATATTTCTAGGTTTTGCTCTTTTCAATCCATTACAATAAACTGAAAAGATTGTTCTTATTTTTTTTTATCAAATGAAAACACGCATGATTTTTAATCACACAGTCTTAAAAGGATTGCATGTTGGTTCTTGATCTAATGACAAATCTCAACGTATAGGCATCTCGTAGGCGTTGAATTGCCATTAGTAACAATTAAACATGCATCAAGTGCAAGGAAGTAGACATGAGACGCTGAAACACCTTCTGTTCTCCCATCTGGCCTTATGTGAATCTCGTGTGAGATATCTAGGAGCGCCGCAGTTCAAGAGACGAGATGAAATATCAAAATTGTATATCAAGTCTCTTTTCTTTGCAAAAAGCGTTCCCTCAAGTTCTCAGTTTTTTTTTTAGAAGAATTCCTTTTTTTAGATCAGAATTCGCACGCGAAAGCTTGTCCAAAGAGGCCTGTTTACGGTACTATTTTTGAAAAAAATTCGGTACAAGTCGAACAAGAACATATTTTGTACCCAAAATATCTACCAAAATCGTTCGGACAAACTCGCGAGGGATTTATCTCTTGAATGCCGATTTTCAAGCACAATAACCTTCACTTTTTTAATATTTTCATCAGTTGAAAAGGTCTAAGGTCGAACGAAAAATGAGGTAAGTCTCTCCAATGGTTTTTGTAGGCTTTGTGCCACTCAAAGGCTTGTGATTTTGATAAAACTGAGTCACCGTAAGTCTCTTTCAACATTCGGAACGATTCCTCACTCAAAATTGGGTTAGAAATGCAGAATTTGAGACAAATTCTTTCTTCGATATTTTTATCCATTGCAAAAATCTGAGGTGTGCCGACTTAAGTAGCTGCTGTAAACAAACTGGTTTGAGAGATCAAGTATTTGCCATATTAATTAAGGCAGTCCTACCAACTTAGCAAAATCCAAAATATATAAAATATATATCAAAGGATACATCTGTAGTAAGTTCTTTTATTCAACATCGTAAGCTCATTAAAAGTCGATATTGTGGGTGTGTGTATTAGATGATTTTAAATTGTTACAATTGATCACGAAGGGTATGTGTCTTGGGTAAATTTCTTAGTCATTAAAGGACATTAGGATTAAAGAAGTGGCAGTCGAACTATGATTACTTCTACATATATAACATATGTAAATGTGGACTTTTATTTGATAATCAAACTATATTTCTTCAGCACCACAATCTCAACAATTGGTTTTCTCAACCCATTATACTGAAAAATTAAGAAAACTATATTCCTCAATACATCAAGGGAGTAGTTTGGTATGAAAACGTAGTCTAAAATCCAACCTTAAGCTCAAAAACTTACAATTAAAGTATACTAATTCAAATATGTTTCAAATATACAATTTTTCTTACCTTGCATGTTGCGGCCCAACGAAGCCTGTGTCATGCGCCGAGCTGGCAGTGATTTGAGCATCTGTAATTGCACCGGACTCCATGCCCAGTGGTTGATGACATGTAGCTGCAAAGAAAAAATTATAATTACAAATTTAATTAATTAATTGTTAGTTAAATATGATTATCGGGTGTAAGGATATGCAAACAGAGTGCTCAAGTATAAAAAAAAAAAACATTTTTTTGGTGCTCAAATACAAAAATATTTTTTTGGGTTTGTTGTTTTACATTTTTGTTTAGCAGCAAATTTTTCTTTTAGTTCACAGTAAAAAATATTTTTCCAAGAAAAAATAAATTAAACTTCAAACCAAAAAACAGAAACATTTACAAACAAAACAATGTATTGAAACCACAAAACTTGACAGCACTTTATTCTATTTGTTCGTATTTTTGAAAGCTCATTAGTAGCTGTCACTTACAAAAAAGCTATGTAATTATTAATAAACAAACAAATACACCAAGTGCTTGTACCAAAAAAACAAAAATATTTGAGTCAAAAAAATTAAAAAGTACACACAGAGGAATACAACAAAATTACAACAAAGAAAAACGCATTTGTGTCACTTCAATCATAAAAAAGCGCACAGTCTGTCAAATGCATACATCAAAACAACTGAAGCGCGCTAAACAGTGTTGCACAGACGCGCCAAGATGGGAGTTGCACGAAATTTATCAGTGGCGCACAAAGACTACGGCGCAGCGAAGTTAATTTTTCCGCTTTTTCGATATTGTGGGGACAGACAATGCAACCGCATAGTTCAATTGAAGGCAGCTGGTCGCATTGATGAGACCAAACTGGTGGGAGGTGGCATGCTGGAGGGCACTCCGCGTCTGCCACTGTTTAACGGCGGCGTTTGCGTGATTTTTTCGCATGACTCTGCAGCAAAAGGAAATAAAATGATAGTAAATATAAAGAAGTGGCAACTAAGCGTCTGCCACAGACTGCAAGGCAGGAAAGCTCGTCGGTAGACAACGAAGCAGGGAAGTTAAAGGCTCCGCTTGTGGTATTTAGTCGCATTTTTTATACCCTGAACAGTGTATATTAAGTTGGCCACGAAGTTTACCGGAAAAGGAACGTCGGAGACCCTATAAAGTATATAAATATTTATAAATAAATGATCGGCAGGACGAGCTGAGTCAATTTAGTCATATAGTCTGTATATACGCGAACTTATCTTTCAGTTGTTGAGATATTGTCCTGAAATCCTGCTAACGTCTCTCTCTCGCCAAGTACTTGATTGTTTGTCGGAACCGCTGATATCTGATAACCATAACATATAGAAACAATAATTTAACTAACTGAACGTCAAAACTCCTCGTATGGAAAACTTTGTTTGACAAGATATCTTCACGAAATTTTGTTTGGATTACTATTTAAGATATCTCTACCATCTAGAAAGAAATGGGTTAAATCGGACTACTATAGCATACAGCTGCCATACAAGTTGCAAGATCGGAATCAAGTCCTTGTATGAAAAACTTTTTTATTTGACAAGATATCTTCAAAAACTTTGGTACAGATTATTATCTAAATCATCTGTATTAAATCTGAAGAAATTGTTGAAATCGGTTTACTATAGCATACACCTGCCATACAAGTTGCACGATTGGAATCAAGTCCTTGTATGGACAACTTTTTTGTTTGACAAGATATCTTCAAAAACTTTGGTACAGATTTTTATCTAAAGCAACTGCACCCAACTCCGAAGAAATAATTTAGATCGGACTAACATAGCACGTAGCTACCATATAAACTGATCGATCAAAGTCAGAGTAAAAATCTTTTTATACCCTTTTATGCTGTAAAAAATGCTCATGTGAAGGGTATTACAGCTCCAGTGCAGCCAAAATTAATATATATACTCGCATATATATTTTTTTTGAGGGTGTCAGGGCAGCCAGTTGCGCGTTTGTGGGGAAGTGTTGCATGTTGCAAACAGGAAAGCATTTTACAGTAGACCCTCTGACTGCAGGGTTAATGTCAGCGTTACGGCAATACAAAACCCCAGATAAGCTATAAAATATACAAGTATGTGGCACTGTAAGGTCCACATATTACTTTTTGTATATTTCGCCGACAGCCACTTTTCGCTCTTGTTGCTGCCAATTTACAGCAAAATTTCAATTATTTATTCCATGCTCTTAAATACACGGCATCTTTTTTTCGCAGCTCTTCACTTGTGTAGGTGCAGATTTTTTATAATTAACGCGCTTGCATTTTTAGCCCATCTTGCCAGTTGCAACATGGTGTTGCACTCATTTGCTTACTTATAAAGAAATAAAATGAAAAAATTATCTTTATGTGTGCTCCGTCTTTATTCATGTCATTGCATTTCCCTTTTTTTTTTTGTTTTTATACTCTTTACACAACTTTGGCGCATGTAAATGAGCGCTCTGCTTTGCACGCGACAGACATTCCCATGCATCTCTATTTTCTTGCAATGCATGTCTGCTGCATCTTCGTGTGACCAACTTAGCGCTGCAAGCAAGACGCTGGTGTCGCTCGCTATTTTAGTTTTTCCTTGTACTTGCTTCGTATCTTTGTTTGTTCGCTTGTCGTTCATTATTTCTACATCGTTTTTTTTTTTTTTTTGTTTTTGGGGTTTTAATAAATTTTCGTGTCAAATTTTTAATGAGTTGTGCTTTCACATTTGTCACCCACTTCCCCAAAAAGCGGTGCTTTGCCATGCAATTTTTCAATTAATGAACGGCAACTGCTGCTCGTCGGCGATGCTATAATATTATTAAGGGCTTTTAGATGCATGTGCTCAAGAAAGGATTGTTTTTTGTATAATTAAGTACTTGAGTTGCAGGGAAAAATTACTCAAAATATGAAATTTTATTATTTTTAAACATTCAGGTGCTCATAAATCTGTGGCTGTCGCAGCCGTTGTAACAGTTTGAGAATATTTGTAATAAGCAGAGCTGAGACATAATATTGAATACGAAACAATAGTAAGTTTTACCAGCTATAATACATATAAACAACAGAAAAATTGAACTTTATTTAATGGAAAAATTGAATTTATCGATATCACTGAAGTATTAGCATTACCTCAAAAGTACAGATTTTGATTAGAAATTGCATAAATATGTTTATGCTATATCTATACTAATATTATAAAGAGGAAAGTTTTGTACCTTGTACCTATTTTTGTATGTTTGTGTGTTTGTAATGAATAGGCTCAAAAAGTACTGGGCCGATTTAAAAAATTCTTTCACCAATAGAATCTTCATCTTCCAATTTGACATAGGCCATATTTTATTTTGAAAAAATTAGGGATCTTTGGTAAAATTTGAACAATGTAACCGAAGGAGTAGAAAAATGAGTCTTAAAATGTCTTTCGTCGAATGCGCTGCCGAAACTATTAGCGATAGAACAAAATAATGTATAACAATATTGAAGAACATCACAATGTCTACAAAAAACTCCGCGGTAGCATATGTCCAACTATTGTAGTTATGTCACAACAACAACTTTTTTCATTTTAAACATTAATGAAAATGCTAACCAAATTCAAACCATGCTATTTATGTGTTTATATTAATCCCTATCCAAATAAATTATTTTATGGTCAAGACCATTTAACTACCTATAAAATAGTTTTTAAATTGGCCTTTCCGTTCAAAGGATATTACGAATTAAAAAATTCAAAAAGTAAACAAAACCGCCATAGCGCTGGGGCCGTTGTTTGCGATGCAGTCTGAAAAGCGCGCCGGGCCAGAGAATGTAAATTATAGAGAAGGTGCAAATTGAATTCTGTATGATGTTCGATTTGGCGGCTAACAGAGCCGATAGAAGCAAAGTAAGGAATTCGACGTTGTCGCTGCTATTTAGCAGTATTGAGCACGTGCAGTGGCAAAAATATATGTAAAACGACTGAATTCATTTTTTATTACTGTTATTTTAATTTTTTGATTATTATTATTTTAATTTTTAATTTTTCAAAAGTGCCCGCCACTTAAACCATCAAAGAAATTGAACATAAATAGACTTACATACAAATATAACTGTGGGATTTTTTTTAATACAAATAAAAATATTTGTGAAAAAAAAGGTTTTATATACAAATTTCCAAAAATAAATAATTGTCTACCCCGTGCGATGCCGGGACGGGCTGCTTGTAGTATATATATATACATATAGAATTTTCCACAGAAGAATTTTTGTTAGTACTTTTATATAAATCCATAATTAAATATTGGTTAAATTATATCGATAACTTATGAGCATTAGCGATACAATATTGGATAAAATAAAATAATAAATTACCAATGGCATATTTTAAAACTAAGCACAAATATCGATATGTTTTTCGATTATTATCGATAACATTGTTACAAAATTAAGTTTAAAATTTATCGATATCATGTTTATATATTATGCACAAACATCGATATTCATTTCATGCGTTATCGATAACATTTTTTAGAATTAAAACCACAAATTATCGATAACTTTTGAGCATTACCTATTTTCGTTGGACAAATCAGGATAATAAATTATTGGTAATATTTTTCAAAAATTAGTAAAAGTATCGATATATTTTTCGATAACATTTTAAAAAAATTAAGCTTAAAATTTATCGATATCATCGATATTCGTTTTTCGATTTATATAAATGATCACAAATTATCGATAACGTGCTTGCGAAATTGAGCAATAATATCCAGGTTAAAAATAAAGTTAGCAGTTTCAAAATTATCTGTAAAATAACTAAACTTTTCTGAAGATTGAGTTGTGCCACGATGTATAGTATGTTTCTGTTTGTAAAGAAAACCTATTACTGAAGAGTAATTTATGACACATTGTTCTAAATTGGTTAAAATTATCGATGTTTTGTTAACGATATTCCTCTAATTGTCGATACTTATGGTTACGATTTACTGCTTACTATCGATATTCTCGATGATTGTTCATTTTACTAATAGTCAAGTTTTATAGGTGTTATTTAAGTTGAAAATTTTAAAGTTACTTAAAAGAAACCATTTTTTTTATATATGTAAATACGTCCTTCTATATTATATATCCCATATTACGTAATTCTAGATACCGATGTAAGCACTCCTATGAAAAAATTTTACTTTCACTTTTTTACGATTTTAACCTATATGATTAAAATTTATGACTGCTAATCTACTATATTTTCATCTACACAATCACAAATGTTTTCCGAAAATTATATGTTTTTAAGTTTTTAGTAAATAAAGTAATTAAAAATCATGAATGTGTTACATATGATCTTCGAAGACTCTACGTAATAGAAAAAGTAAGTATTTCGGAGGCAAAAGGCTCGAGCCCAATCACTCTAATGACAAGATGTGGCTTTCACTGCAGCGCAAACATAGATATAGGCTATCATTTGGCGCTACAGCTCCTTAAGAGATTTGGCCTGCTGTATGTGTGCCCTGTAGGCATCTGGGGCTTTTGTGTTTTCTTTCCAATTTTGCATGCAAAGCTTCTTCATGTCGACCTCGAGTTCGTCAATCCACCTTGATCGCGGTATTCTGATTGCTTTAGTGGAGAATATTTTCTTCTATGCTCTCTTGTTTTTTACTCTTGTTACATCGGTAAGTCGTGTAGTTGCTGCGTTTTAATATTTTTTTATTAGCTGGTCTAGTTCCACCTTATACGCCACTCATCAATTTCTTTTATTGCATCAAAGATTTTTCTTATGACCTTCTTTTCGAAGATTTGCAGTTTGGTTTTGTTTTTTTCGAGTAGCGTTCATGATCCTGCTCTGTAGCACAATGCATTGCTTTTTGAGTAGTTTTGATTTGAATAGTTTCATTAGCGACGCGTTTGAGTTATAAACGGTTTGTAAGCTATCTTCGCTACTAAGGTTATTGAGTTATCGTTACTGAGTTCGAAGCACAAGTAAGTAAAGGCTTTCAGAATTTCAAATGCGTATTAGTCAATTTCAACACTTGCTGCTAGTTTGTTTTTCGATAATGTATACTTCGTTTTATCTTCATTGGTTTTGAGTCCAATTTGACCAGCTGCCACTTCAACCCGCATTTTGTTGCAAAAATATTGTATGCCTTTTTACAAGACCTCATATATTTAGAACTATAACTTCGTTTGATCTTTTCATCTATATCACCTGCAATATATTTTCTCATATATTACTCGTATATCTAACTGCGTTCAGAGGCTCGCTGCGCTGTGCATAACGTTAGCTTTCAGAACAACACCAACGGCGGACCTTGAACTGGTACTAATCCTGCCACCTATAGACATCTTCGCTGAAGACCGCACAGCAAAACCGGCGGAACGACTACTGACTGCAGGAGAATTTACATATAGAACCGTAGTGCATTGCTCGTTGGGTAATGGCGGTTGGGCAAACACCGAATACATGATCCCACTTTTCAACTGGGAAAGAAGATTAAAAGTAAATATAGAGGAAAATGGCTGGCGCAAAGGTATGTTAGCTACGTGAAACACTCTAAACATCTACATCATAGAAATAGCTCTACAATGAACGATGGAGTTGGTATGGGCATATACTGTCCAAAGTTAGGCATAATACGAGCATAGTATGATAATAGTATATTTTAAGCTGAGATCTTTGCTATTTCGAAAGCCGCGGAGCAAGCCACTAATGTACCTGCAGGAAATTCCAAGGTCAATGTCGACGTAGACAGCCAAGAAGCAATCAAGAGAGTTACCTCCTTTCGCATAACGATCAGAAGTGTCTTGGGAAGCAGTTCAGTAGTGGAAAGTGTTGCCAGAAGCAAGCAACTTCACTTCTACTGGGTGTCATGCCACAAAGGAATCGATGCCCATGAAATAGTGTACGAGATTGCCAAGATTGGTGTACGAGATTGTCAAAAATGATGTACGGTTAACACGCGGAAAAGTGATTGACATTGGAAAACCTATGCATTGGCTATACGACGATCTCGACAGAAGCATGGTAATCAAAACTCGATGAAACGAACTACCTTGGTGCAAAACTATCAAACTCTTGTGCAAAACGGTAGATCGGAAGGATGTCTACTCCTCATGGACTTAGCAACTGAACTCCATCTCGCATCGCAAAGGACCAAAACTAGTATGTGCTTATTAGTCTACCAGATTAACCTAACCTAAACTATATCTAAATAGCCTGTATTAAATATACATTTTACTGGCAGCGATATCATGTCAAATTTATTACGATATCAAATTATAAAAAATTAATTGTGACAAAAATAAAATTCTTTAAAAGAAAGTATACTCTCACGACTATAACACTAAACTCCCACAAATTATGTGCCCCTAAATTAACGATTTAACCAGCTTTTAATTCAACTCAACTCAATAAAAGTCATTTGCAATTTATTGTTAATTTTCTCGCATAACTTGTTGTTGTCGCCACATTTAGACGCACGCCGCTTGCTGCCATATCACATTGTGACAAATAACAAATTATTCATGGGTATACTGGAACACGCGCCGGCAAGCACATGTTAATCCAAGTACAGGTAAGTGAAGACATATACTTAAGCATGCGTGTGCCTGTTTGTGTATATATACATATATAAATATAAAGCACGTTGCCAATGAAGACCACGCCGTGGACGCCTAGACAAGCAATGTAACACAAATTTTCCGAATGAATGCATCACTGCCACTGTTGGCGATTTCTGCTGTCGCTATCAGTATTCTTGCTGTTGTTATTGTTGTAGACAATGCACGGCGCTACACGCTACACACACAATGTCACATATGCGCTGTGGCACTGACGGCTGCCACTTCAAATTCAAATGCCACATATCAGCGAGAATATTATTCAAGCATATGTGAGAATGGCAAGAGAAAAAGTGCTTTAAACAACAGCAAAAACAACAAGCAGCAAGTCAGTTATGTTATAACAACAACAACATTTTTACAGGCCAGTACGCGAGCATGTATGCAAATTATTTGCGTGCGTGTGCTTTATGCTTGTTATGTTGCAAGTTGCCGCTTTGCATACTTTAAACTTGCCACCGCCACCGTCAAACTTGTGGGAAGTTGTGGCAGCCACATACTACAAACTCTTACATATGCGTTGAGTGAGCAGTTGTTGGCGCGCAGTAAAAGAATTGTTCGATGTCAGTTGAAAATTTATTTATAAACCACAGAATGACTTGCGTTGCATTGCGGCTTTTTGCGGAGTTCGTCTGGCGCGGCAAGGGGATCGGCTTGCGCTTGCCTCAAATGCATTTTTATGCTTACTGTTGTTGCAATTGCGTTCTAAATGAATGCACCGCTGAGTGACGGCACAAAAAACAATGCCAACAACAACAATAACAAAAGAAATTAACAACAAAAGCAACGCAGTAATATAAAAAATGACGGTGTTCACTTTGCGCCGACTTGATTCCGATGCGTCGGAATTGAATTGATACTGAGTTGCGGTCGGCCAACAACAACTACTTGCACACGTATACAACAACAAAGCTAGAGTAAATCACGCACTTAAGCAACGCCTTGGTAGTTATGCGTTTATGCAACAAATCGTTGCAAATCAACAATAAGAATAGAAGGTAATAAATTTGCGCAAACTTCCCGAACCACAGTCGCGGACTTTGGTGCGCCTAACGCCGACAAGCAAGTAGCCAGCAGTCGCACCAGCGACGGTTTTTCTCTTCTTCTTTGCCAAGCAAACAAGCAGTAGCGACATTCAAGCAACGTGTCTTCCCAGGCGACAGCCAGACAGATAGCGAGACAGACAGAGCGACTGACAACTCCCCCAGGGAGTAACTAACCAACCCAAATCAGTGGAATCCCGACGCAGCGCTTTTGTTTGCGGGCACAATAAAATGAAAATGAAGTTGATCGAAAATGAAATGCAAAAAAAAAAGTGAAACAATCAGTGATTTGGAATGCCACATGCACGCAGCATACACACGCGCACGCGAACTAGCTACACCACCCGTTTTCCGCACGCATCACAATGCGCCTGCGCAAACGCTAACGACGATCACATGCGTCAAACCACTGCAGCGCAGATGATGAAGTGATTTTACAGCGTAAATAGACAAAATGATGGATGATTTTTCGTTGCTTGCCGCTCCTCTCCCCAGCTTGTTTTAGTTGCGCTGCAAGTTATGCGTAAATAAAATAAATGCTTGCTTAGTTGCATTGGCATACTGCACCACCATTGTCTATGCGTTGGAGACGACGACTCCCTTTTATAGCATAAATTGTTATAAATGACAGTTATGTTGAGAAATAAGTCATTTGAGTTGTGCAAATGCGGCGACGAATCTAATTAAATACTCGTACATTACATTGTGACGGCGAAAAAAAACACGAATGGTGGAGAGACAACTCGTCAGGGCGCGCCTGATTTATGATCAATTTCAGTTGTTTTACATTATAGTATATTATTTTTTGTGCAAAAATTGTAAACGTGCTTAGGAAGAGGAAAATGTATTGGGTATTTTGCCGGTGAATGCAATTTTCTATTATTTTCTTGTAATAAGGAAGCGATCGTTTGAAGCATAGAACTTCTGTTTAATGTTTTGCTTCAACTTCCAGATTTTGTTTTTTCTATTATCGCAGTTAAATTAATTAAAAAGCATATACTAAGCAGTTTATTATTTAACTAATATATAAAAAGTGCGATAGTAATTATCTTTCGTATTTTGGGCTAAACACATTCATCTCGAATGTGGCTTATAGCTGAAGCATTAATCCTCAACGGGATTGGATGGATGAAAATTAAAATAGTATATTTAACAAATGAACAAAATATTACTTTAACATTCACGACGGCAAAAATAGTACCCTAAACATTCGAAATTTGTAAGCTACGCTCATCCTTTGTAGGATATTTTTTAACTGCAGATAGGTTAGATTAAGTTAGATTAATCAAGTAGGCCAATATGTCGCATAGACCAGTTTTGGTCCTTTTCGATATCAGATGAAGTTCAGTTCCTATGTCCAAGAGAAATAGTTATGCTTTAGGATGCGCTGCACTTGACACGACTTTTAACCGTCTACGGAATCATTATCGATACCTCCTCCAGTGTATCACACAATGGGGACCCCAGATAGCGTAGTTTTGCCTATGCGGGAGAAGTGCGCAAGAGAAGCTTCATTGTTTCCCTGGTGCCCTACTCTAGATATTTCCTCTAGTCTTATCGATCTGTCAGCCCCATCCTGTGGGCGTTTGTCGCCACCAGACAGTGACCAGTTAGTATTCTCATTACGTTCCTACAGTCTCTTTTATCGAATGTCAATAGGAATTTCGTGTACTTCCGATCTACCGCTTTGCACATAACTTTTGAAGTTTTGCACTCAGGTAGCTTGTTCCATCGGATTTTTATTTTCTTTACCATGCTTCTGTCCAAATCGTCGTATAGGCAATGCATTGGTTTTTGCAGCTAATACCATACTATATTTTTTAGAAAATGTTAAGTAAGGATAGACATTAGCTAACGAAAACCATTTTTGTGCTTCACGTACAGGAACTATGCATAGAGAAGGCCTGTGAAGTTCTACTGAATGACTACGGGAAGATTCAAAACGCCGACGTACTCGTACACAGATAGCCAGGCAATATTGGAAGCCTTGTCGTTGACAGGTTAATACCACATTCACCAATTATATAAAAAAAGAGTCAGAGATAACACCATTCGCGCTAGATACGATCAAAAGGGGGGTTCAATACAATTCGAAGAAATAAATACCTCAGAAAAAAAGGAAATGTATGACCAAACGCAAGAAAGTGAAGCAAATATGACAAGACTGGAATTAAGGACGCACTAAATAGGTCCTGGAAAAGTTAAAACAGACTTAATTTACTCTAACAGGGCCTTGGTCATTTGGAGACCAGACGTTAAAAATATAAATGCTTTATAAACTTTTATCAGCTGCAAACTAAAAGGAAGTGAGGAAACAGTTCTACACTTCCTCTGTGAGTACACAGATCAAACACCACCCCAACATAGAGTTCTTGGAATCCATCAGGTGCTATACCATGAATGTCAAACTCAAAAAGCCTAAAAGAGGTACAAAGTTTCACTTTGGGTCACTATATGGTTTAAACGCAACTATGCAGCAAGATTATAACAGTCTTACGGTAGTGAATTAAAATGGCATCTAGCGCAAATTGAGCCCGAAGTGTGGCCGAATCTCTCCTTTAAATATTAGGTCTAACTACAAACCACAAATGAAAGCAAATACACATCAATAACCATTTTTATTGCTGTTTTTTCATATCTGCGGTGGTGATCTATTACTAGATCATCTGAGTTTAGGACAATAATATCGCTAGATTTGTCCAATATACATACATATGTACATACTAAGCACTTATGATATATACAAGTCTGCTGAGGATTTACTAACGAGTTCGGAATGATTCTTACATTGCTTCACATAATTTCAAGCAATTTTGAAGTAGCCAGTATACTAAATATCTACTTTCGTGGTTTTCAGAATCTGAAAGAACGTTAGAATGAGAATCTAAAGACGGATAATCCTGAATAGCTTGAGAAACAATTTTTCATACAAAATTTGTAATCCTAAAACTTACAAGCTTACTCATTGAATATCTTCAGAACGTGTGTTAAAAATAGCTTCACAACAGGCTCAAAAATTACGTAGAGTGTTAACTTAGTAGATACCTTAAATTCAACTTTTTTAAAAATAAATTTCCAATTAAAAACATTACCATCACTTTTAGTATATACGACGCGTGTCTGTAAACAAATCAACCGCAATTTCAACACTTCTCAATAATCAACAATCGAAATATTTATTAAATAAATAATGTAAAAAATAAATTATCAGCGTATTTACTTTACGCCTTCATGCCTATTTGCAAAGACAACAATATGTAAATAGTAAAAAATTTTCCTTTTGTTTACACGAAATTGCAAATTGACCATAACCGAGATTTTATTAAACAACACGACATGAAAACTCGACTGGACAGCGCATAAATGATGTGTGAATGACAGAAAACAATTAAGCAAGCCAGAAATAATAATAAAGAAAGAGAAAATTACCAAACGAAGAATGGCGTACGAAAACTTAATGTATGTAAAAATGGCACTAAAAACGCTTTTTCAATTAAATCGAAGCATAAAATTGTACAACGTGCTCATTAAAGCGGCAAAGCCAAGTCACTCTCCGTAGCATGAAGGAAAACATTCAACAAAGGAGTAAGGCTGACGGAAATTATAGGTAGATATGAACCACGGGCGGCACACACCGCGGCGTTTGCGCTTACAGCGATCGGCAACGCTATTAAATACGTGTATATAATATACCATGTACATCTGCATATATAAAGGTTGGAGCATCCTCTTGGCTCCTGGTTGGCTCATTGGTTGCGCGCTCCACAGGAATTGGCTGTGGCCACATTTTTGCCAACAATAAACCACCCGCGGTGAGCTTTTTCTACGCACGAGCTTCTTGACGGCCACTCTGCCGTGTCGCGGCGGCCAGATAGGCCGGGTGTGCAGTTGATGATAGACAACCCTAGTGCTGCACATTGGTGTAGTGTGGGTAAATAGTTGATAATAAATCAATGCGTTAATGGAAATTAGATTTTTTGGACTTATTGCGCGCTGAAATGTTTAATAAAGTAGTAAATATACTTGTCTATAGCACATCGCTGGTTTAAATCTTAGGTTAGTTTAGGTTAAGGGGTTCATCCTCACACCAAAGGTTGCGAAGGATTTCACTTGGTTTGCAGAGAACGCTGGTGCTTTGTGATGCTCAATCTACAGAATATGGTTTAAAAGACCTTGAAAAACCGATGAACTGCCATAAAAACTTAATTTTTGTGATTGGACCACTAAAGCATATAGTTGTCACATAAACTGAATGATCAGACTTAAGTGCTTGTATAGAAAACTTTTGTATTTGAAGAGATATCATGACGAAATTGGACGTAGATTATTGTCCAAGTTATTAAAGCAATCTCAGGGAAATTGTTGTGATCGGAATACTATAGCTTATAGCTGTCAAATAAACTGAACGATCAGACTTAAGTTCTTGTATAGAAAACTTTTTTGTTTGAAGAGATATCTTCACGAAATTGGTCAAACTCAAGCATTTTAAGTAACCATTTGTAGTTTTGAGTGAAATTATAGCTTCGGTGCAACCATAGTTAGGCGTTGTTCTAATTTCATTTGAAATTGATTTTGTTCTCGAAAAATTTCGTTTTTCGTAAGAAATAGTTAAAAATAAAAATTTTGGATAAAAAAAATATATAAAATTTTCAAAAAGTTGCAGGTCGGATCTCCAAAAATACTAAAAACCAAAAATACTGCAATAAAATTTCCTTTTAAATACAAAAAACATTTAACGCACTTTTTACCACCTCTCACACCACTGTGCCGCACCACACAGAGGCGTACATGCCTGCCACTTTAACTTGGCGTAAAGCATTTTGCATTAAACGAGAGGCGCATAAATATACTCGCTTCTTTAATATTTCGTTCATTTCTGTGGCTACGCTTCAATGTCAATTAATGACGCACCGCTATGACGCAGCTGTTGTTGGCTGTTGCACCCACTGTGCGGCTAAACTATTTGGTGGCATGATTGGTTTCCTGTTGATTGGATTGGCAGCAAAGAGCAAACGCTGCGGCGCAGCACAATAATAATTGTGTATGTAAGCGGAAAGTTGCGGTGCGGTGCGGTGCGGTGCGGAGAGGGGTGCCGGTCCAGCTCCATCTCCAGCAAAGGAGTGTGCACCAGGAAGCTGCCGCTGCTGCTGCTGCTGCTTGAGTGTAGTGAAGCTGCAACATGCGATGCCATGCTGTGTGTTATTTTCAGACACTGTGCACATCGCAGCTTCGTTGGCTGCATCCTGCATGTGGCAGGCAGGCACACCGCTGCGGCGACGTGTCGGCAAAGAGTTAAAATTAATGTGCATGCGTTGCTGATTTTCAGCCGCCGCACAGCTCCCCTCCCCGCACCGCTGTAAGTCAGCTCTCTATTAGAGAGGTAATTTTTTATAGCTGCTTTAGTCAGAATTTTTGTTAGTGTTATTGTTGTGCACACCTTGTTGCGGTCAATGGACTTTCAGGTTGGGTAGCGAGCGCAAGCTTCCGCTGCATTTTGTTAATTTTTAAAGAAATTAAAGTATTTGTAGCAAATAAAAGAATAAATGGAAAAATTAAATTAAATTACTTTATAATAATTACGAAATATTTTTAAATATATCAAAGAAAAAATAAATTAAATAATTTTTAGCTTTGAAATTGTAAGAAAATTAATTTAATTTTGAAAAAAAAAATTATTTAATTTCTTATTTGAATATCTTTAGACCTTTTATTTTTTTAATTGAAGTTTTTCAGAACTATTAATTCTTACTAATTAAATTTTTTAGTTTAAATTCCCAAATATTGTATTTTCAAGAATTAAATTTTCCTAAAAAATTGTAGTTAATAAAATTTTTGATAAAAAAAAATTTGTCTCGAATTTTTTAATAACAGAAACAACAATTAAAATTTTTTTAATTTGATTTTATTTTTTTATATGTTTTATAAATTATTTAAATTCCATTTTGTTAATGCGTTAATATGTTATTTATTTTTTCGTCTTCTTCCTTGTTAATTTTTTTATAGATCTTTTTCATTAATATATTAAAATGTTTTTTAAAATTTTTTTTTTAAATAATTAAAATTTTTTTATTCTTTTCAAAGTAAGTTGTCTTTTACATTTAAATTATAGAAACAATTATTATTTTTTTATATTTGTTTATATAATTTTTAACAAATTTTATTTACTTTTTGTTACACTCCTTTAATTATGGTTAGTCATTTATAATTGTTTCAATAATTTTTTAAATAAATTTTTGATTTAAAATTATTCTATTTTGTATTTCTTTAAATATTTTTTTTTTAATTTTCTGTATGGCTAGAAAAGAAAAAAATAATAATTTTTGATTTAATTTGTTTAATATAATATATTATATATTTTTTTTTACTTCAAAATAATTTTTTTAACTTTTGGTTTAGTTTTTAATTTGTTATTTGAAAATAAATAATTTCTAATTTCTGCATTTTATTTGAATGGAATGTACTTTTAATATTTTTTATTATTATTTTTTGTGTGTTTTAGTACCAGAATATTTTTAGTTATTATTATTAATTAAAACATGCCTTTTTGGATTTTTTTGGTTTTTGTGTAAATTAAAAAAAAAAAAATATTTTTTAATTTTGTATTATTTTCAAAAAATTTTGAAATATATATGTATGTATTTAATGTGAATTTTAATAAATATTAAATTTAACTTTTTTTTTATAAATTTTATATAATATTTTCAATTAAAACTTAATAAAAAAATATTTTTGGTTTTTAATTTTTTTAATTTTTTTTAAGATTCTATTTTTAAAAAATATTTTAATTATTTTTAATTTCATAAAATATTATTTTATATATTTTTTACTTTTACTTTTTTAAAAATAATTTTTTAATTTATAATAATTTATATTGTGCTTAGAAATTATTTTTTAATATTTTTTAATGAATTAATTTTTTTGGTCTATATTTTAAATGATAATAATCTTATTTTCTTTGTTTGTTTCATGTTTGATTTTTTGAAATAATTCATTGTTTTTAATATTTTTTATTTTTATTTGATGTTCTGAATTGAAACCCCAAAAGAAATTTGAATATCTTTTCACACTCTCCAATAAAATAAAAAAAAAAATTTGAAATATATATGTATGTATTTAATGTGAACTTTAATAAATATTAAATTTAAATTTTTTTTTATAAATTTTATATAATATTTTCAATTAAAACTTAATTAAAAAAAATATTTTGGATTTATAGTTTTTAAAAAATTATTTTAATTTTTTTTAATTTTCAATTTTTAAAAAATATTTTAATTATTTTTAATTTCCCAAAATTTTTTTTTATATATTTTTAACTTTTACTTTTTAAAAATAATTTTTAATTTATAATAATTTATATGAATTGTGTTTTGAAATTAATTTTTAATATTTTTTAATGAATTAATTTCTTTTTTAATCTATATTTGAAACGTTAATAATCATATTTTTCTTTTTTTGTTTTACGTTTGATTTTTTGAGATAATTCATTGTTTTTAATATACAATTTTATTTTTATTAATTTTATTTGATGTTCTAAATTCAAACCCCAAGAAAATGTTTGCATATCTATTCATACTCTCTGAAAAAATAAAAGAAATAATCGTTCTTAGTACTCACCAACATCGAAACTGTACGCCAACGGCACGCACTGCAGCGCCACTGTGCACAGTAAAGCGATTTGTAGTAGTCGATAGTTGTAGTTGCGGGAAGAAAGGCACTGTTGGGAGAACATGTTGCGGGTATTAGTGTTGTTGCGCGGGTGTGAACTGTGTTGATGGAGGTGGTGGTGATGAGACTTTGAATTTCTACTACTTAGTGTGCTTAGAGTTGTAGTTGCTGTTGTGTGGCTTGTAGTAGTAAGCATTTTTATTTGTTTTTTTTTTTTGTAATATTTTTCGAGTGGGTTTTAGTTTAAAGTGTAGCTTATATTTTTAGAATTGCATAGATATTTTTTTTTTTTGTTTCACAGTATAGATTTACAGTGTTTAGCCTTTTGTTGCTTAATATCTCGCTATTTTCGTTGCAAAAAGTTTAGTGGATATAAATCATAAGAGGCAGTGTCGAGTTTTAGATTTTCTGAAATGAGAAGAAATATACAAATTTTCGTTAGCATGTTGCTATGGTTTGAGTTTTTAATAAATAAAATAATTTTTATTAACTTTATATTATATATATTTATGTAAAATTATCGCTTTCGTTTTCTTAAGCAGCTGCAGTGAGCTTTATGTGCGTGAAAAGTTCTGACTGACAAAACTGTGTAGATTTTTTTTCCCCTTAGAAGTATTAGCTATCGCCAACTGCGTGGGTCAAGTATCTAATTATCGAGAAACTGCAGCAATTTGCTTTGCTAAAAATTGCAAGCAGTCTCGTTAGCAACTTTGCAGACGCTTTTTGTTGCAAGCACACTGCTTTTATGACATATTTATTTCTGTTACATTTTTCTTTATTTTTCTTTCAACATTATTTTCGCGATTTAATTTAGCCATATTTACCCGAGTTCTTGCTACTTTGTATACTTTTTACAGCATTTATTGCTATTTTCTTTACTTGCAACGCTGTGCCATTTTCGTTGTTTTTATACTCTACACAGGGTGTATATAGCTAGCTAGGAAAGTTCTAACACCCAGAAGGAAAATATGGAGGCACTATTATATTTATACATATATAAATGATTAGCGTGACGAGCTGTGTTTATTTAGCCATGTCCTTATGTCTGGCCGTCTATATTATAGTCCCTCAGTTTTTGAGTTATAGGCTTGAAATCTTACACACGTCCTTTTTATCTCAGCGAATTGATTAGTTGTTAACACTGACGATATCGCACTACTATATGATATAGCTGCCATACAAACTGATCGATGAGAAACAAGTCCTTGTATTGAAAACTTTTTTATCTGACAAGATATCTTCACGAAACTTATCATGTATTATTATTCCAGCTAACGGTACAATCTGCCATCAATTTGTTCAGATCGGACTACTATATCATATAGTTGCCATACAAACTGGCCCATCAAGGTCACATCCTTGTATTGAAAACTTTTTTATCTGACAAGATATCTTCATGAAATTAGGCATGCGTTATCACTCAAGATAAAGGTACAATCTCCGAAAAAAATTTTGAGATCGGACCACTATATCATATAGCTGCCATACAAACTGGCCCATCAAGCTCATATCCTTATATCGAAAACTTTTTTATCTGACAAGATATCTTCACGAAACTTATCAGGCATTATTATTCAGGCTAACGATACAATCTGCCAACAAATTGTTTAGATCGGACTACTATATCATATAGCTGCCATACAAACAGACCGATCCAAATCAAGTTTCTGTATGGAAACTTTGTTATTTGTGAAAGGTATTCTAGTTTCGGTGCAAGCGAAGTTAACATTTTAACTTTTTTTAATTTTTTTTATAAGAAAATCTTTCTCTTAGCCTATATTTCCACATTTTGCCACATCCACTTTTCTACGTCAGTATTTTATTACCGTCAAGCTTAGCTACTAGTTTTAGTTGTCGGCTGTTATTGTTGTTGCAAGTGAAGCAGTTAATTTTTTTATTCTTGTTGTTGTAACTATAGCTGTTAATTTTTTATTTTTGTTGTTGTTGTTGCAACGCGCACAATTGCAACAGCGAAATTAAAGCAGAGCAACACCAACATACAGCCGCTGCTTTCAACTGCAATTTGTAAGTGTATGTGTGTGTGTGTGTAAATGTTGCAACGTACTGGTCAGATGTTGATGGCGCTTACTATATTCATACTCACATATACGCCAACTAACTGACGAACTGACGCGCGGTGTAATGTTGGCGGACTACCTCACTTGCTATGCGCTGAATTGGAGTTGTGTGGCAAGCAAGCGGCCAGCGCAACCTATTCACTCAACACAAATGACTTGAAAATGGCAACAAACCAGGTTAGCTGCCTGTTTTGGTTGTTTGTTTGCTTACGGTAGCGCCGAGTTGCTCCGCTTTTCTTCCCGATTTCTATAGGCATATTTGCCTTGGCTGTATTTATATAAAAAGTGCAACAGTAGCAGCAGCTAGAAAAAATGTTGCCAGTATAAGGCTGCAAAAAAAATATGTTGCATAGAACAAGCCAGCTAAATAAAAGCGACTGGCGTCAAGCAATGTAGGCGCTCTGCCCAGGTTGATGTGGGAAAAGGCGCAACGAAAATTGAAAAAAAAAAAAATTATAAAATTTGCCAAAGCTAAGAAAATGGCAAGGGAAAATAAAAAACCGTGAATGCGTTGAACTCTTAGGTAAACTAGGAAGCTTTTATACTCCGTGCTATGTACTTGTGTTGTCGGTTGGCGCTCCGAAGAGTAAACCAGCAGAATGAAGTTGAATGAAAAGCGCAACGTCAGCATGAATGAAAATTGCATGAAATTGCCACATGCCACATAAGCGGGCATACACCATGCATATACACATATACGCGCATATAGTGGTATATACTTCCTCATACATATTCATTACGTACCATAATAGGCACGCCTCCCTTCGCGCTACCCGACAACTGCTCTTGGCTATAGGCTTTACGCTGGCTGCTTCTCATCAAGCATGTTTCCTTGCCTACAATGTGGCGGCTTAATTGAACTTTCTAATGGCAGGTTTTGTTACAGTAAACATACACTTGTATGCGCGTGTATATATGTGTGTGCGTGAGTTTGTATCCTACTTTCTGGGCTCAATAATCTAAAGTGTTGGGTAGCGCCATTTTTAGGGCGTTAGCAATTAGCATAGCGCATTAAGGTTGAGCGGTTTGAAGAGAAGACCAAATTGGTTTGGAGCTAATACAACGCAAATGTATACACGCTCTCCGTATATAGCTGTTGAATTCGGAGAACTCATTCAGTTTAGGCTCTATGAAAGAACAAAAAACTCTTTTTGGCTTAAGAAAAACCGCTTGACATTTTCGAACCGTTAAAACTGTTCTTTTCTCATTATTGGGAGAGAGTCTTTGATAAATAGCCTCATTATTTCGAATGTGGTGACTACGTGCGCCCAGATCGCTTTTTCAAACTTTCAACCAAATTCTCTTAATCATATATTAGTTCTTCATAAAACTCTCTCAATCATATGCCCTGCTTAGAAGAAAGGCATCAAAACTGCTAATCCATTAATAGCTCTTCGGTGTAAATTTCTAACATCAAGGAAATATCAAAGAATAGTGTGGACTTGTACCAAAACACTACATTTTGACATCTCTACAAAAAATGCAGGGAGAGTAGAATAAAAAACGCATTAGAGTAGGAGATGATAGCAATATTGAAAACGCTCTAGGCGACGCTCTTTAAATAACTCTTGGAACGCACTCGCGGCTCTTCGGCCGTAACGAGGCTGTTTCAAAGCAAGAACCGATCATTGGTTAAACAGTAAAGTATTTCCAATTAGATATGTTTCACATAATAATATATAACGGTAGCTTTGAACTTGAATTTTTAGGTCAAAAATCCTTGAATAAATCTGTTTTAATTTTAAATTCCATTTTTTCAGTTACAAAAGCTTTAATATCAATATCTTTTTAAAAAGTGAAAGATCTTTGGCAAATAAAGTCAAGTTAAAGCTTTTTGTAAAACAATTCCAAACATTTATTTATTAGTGAAAACTTAAATAATATTCATCTTTTTCAAATGAAAGCTCTTTTATATCTTAACTCAGGCAAAAGCTTTTTGTCCAGTTGCAACATAAAAGCTTTAAGGCATGAATATCTTTTAAGAAAAATTATCATGTGAAAGCTCTTTGGCATCTAAACTCAAGTGAAAGCTTTAAATTTCACGGCGTTTCTTAAGTTAAATTTGTCAAGTGAAAGCTCCTTGGCATCTAAGCTCAAGTGAAAGCTTTATTTTCAAAGGCTTTCAAAGTGTATAAAAAGCTTATTCGAAAAGTTCTTTGAAATCTAAAGTCAAGTGAAAGCTTTATGCCCAGTTGCAACAGAAAAGCTTGCAGGCATTTATGAAAACCATATTTGAAAAGTTTTAAGGTTTAGCATTCATCAATTTAAGGCTTAGCGTTTTGAAAAATTGCTGAGAATTTTTTTAAGTCAAATACCATGCACTATGATTAACCGAAAGCTTTCTGAATGTAATTTCTGCCTTATTTTAAGCTTTAAGTTTGATTAAAAAAATTCCGATTACATATCTGAAGCCCAGTTAATGAAATTACAGCTGGAAGGGAGAGTTATGTAAATCAGTTTTGGTGTCGCCCTTTGTAAAGGCACGGGTCTTAAGACTTTCGAAGTTTGCAATTTCTCGCATTGTCACTGTCATGGCGAAAGAATCTGATTTCAAATGAACTTGTTTTTTGTTAAAACCTTAGTGACTTCCCTTAATCTTAACGCAGATTAATTGAATCCCTTCAGAGAACCTCACTTTTTTAGCTACAAATTCCTTTGTTGAATACCTAATCTTATAAAAAATCAACACAACCTCCAACCTAACCTCACTTAACCCCAACTCTTCAGCATATTTCATGTGCTGCCTTTCGCAGCAATTTTCTAATAAAGAGAAACGTGCATACCAACTACTACTATGAAATTACTAGATTCCCAGTCAATAAATTAACAACAAAACTTTGCACATTTCATTGTTGTTGTTGTGGTGCTGGTTTTTCTGCACGCAAACGTGAGCTGAGCACGGCACAGCAGCTGAAGTTGAAAAAAAGTGGCAAGTGATGGAACAAAGTACTGTCAATAATTCTTCGTTTAATTGCAACTTTCCAACTGGAACCGAGAGCCTACAACAGCAGCTGCAACAACAACAACAAGAACAGACATGTATGCCTTGGGATTGTCCTTAGCGCGGCTAGGCATTTGCCGTTTAGACGAACTATGGCCTCAAGCTGTAGACGGCTGACGGCAGCAAGCATAGCGCTGAGGTGGATTGTCAACAATGCTTGCAGCAAAAGCACAGCGTCATTCAATCGGTGCCATCAGTATTTTGTGCCGATTTTCCTTTCCTTTTAACGTTTTGTCATTATTTTTTTTGTGTTGTGCCTGACAAAGTGTGCAGCACTGCAACTCGTCTGAAGTGATGGTCGTCGTGTCGTATCACAGTTACATCTTGGCAGCAGCTGGTGGAGGCAGCTCTGTGGAGGGTGCAGTTGAGCCTGCGTCGGATTTCGGTTTTTGCCGTTGGAAGATGGTTAACAATTTAGTGGAGTTTTAGTTAAAGTTCTGCCTTAGCTTAGCCGTGTAGGCATTTCCCGCTGATGTGTCCCTACTTGCTGACTATATATTTTTTACCTGCCACAGCGCGTTGCGTCTATTTGTCGGCGTTTTAGGCTTTGAAAGTTGAGTCGGCTCCGGCGTATTGGCATGAAGATAGATGCCGTAAGAGGTGTGACTAGCGTAAAAAAGCAGATGGCTAGATAGTTTGCACTTGCTGGGCGACGCTTAGGTGAGCGCGCGCGGTAAGTGTGCGTCGGTGGGCAACTATTTATAATCGCACATTTATAAATACAATATATTGCAATCGTGGTAAGTACGCGCCAGCGCTAGGGTTGCAACGTCGCTGCGCATACTTTAGCCACTTTATGTTGTTTTTGTTTCGCGCGCGCGCGCGCTTGCCACACGTTTAAAGGCAGTAAATAAATAAAAGTGCGGTGAATGTAAAGACTTTAAGTTAAAAAGTATTGCCACGATAAAGGATAGCATGCAGACATTTATTACACTGCCACGACTGTGCAACATGCCGTGAGTGTGCCACTTTGTTGCACGTTGCTACGGTACTGCTTGCCGGGAATCTTAGCGCGACTTTTCAATTTTCTATAATTTATAGATGATTATTTTTTTGCGGCCGGCCATGTTGCAACAGTACCCACCATACAACGCATAGCCAGTTGCGCGTGTGCTACATTTACACACAGTGCTGTTTTATGCTTTTTTGCACAAAAATGGGTTAAATTATTAATGATAGCCAAGCGGCCGAAACCGTGTGGCAAATACTCGCATTGTGCTATAAGCGGCTCTAGCCGCAAGTCTACATCGCTACCCTGGGTGCTGTTGGTTGGTGTGGCAGCATGTTGCAACATGTTTAGCGGCGTTGCTTTGTCGCTTGCGGTCACTAGTTGCGGTGTTTAAGCTTTTTTCGTCGCATTGCGCGCGGCATACTTGCAACAGTCGGCGGCATTGGCAACGGCCTTCTCTACACAGACACGCATACATATATCAGTATATGCAGCGCATCACTTTGTAGTTGCTGCCGGCGGCTTTTGAATCGTTTGTTGATTTTCCGCTTTTCTCCAGCACACCCCTCCACTTTCTGCCGGTATTTTTGTATGTCAGGTGTTCCTCTTTCGCTGTCGCCTGTTGGCGGCACCAGCTGCCTGTCGCCTCTGGTGGACTTTTGACCGCTCTGTGGCACTGTTGTACTTGCATTGTTGGCTATTTGCTCGTACATCTGTCGTCAACGTTTTTACGCATTTGTTCTCGAGTTGGTATTTCCCAGTTGTGATTTTTTTTGTACAGATTTTTATAAATTCCTACGTTTCTCTTAATAGCTTAAGCCTGACATTCGCTTTGCAAGCTGGTTGTAAATCCTGTTTATCTGCATGTCAGCGAAACTCGTCGGCTAAGCGCTTAGCTATTAATGCCACTCTTCATTAAAAATGCCGTTTTTCTTAAATTAATCAATAAATGGTTGCTTGAAACTCCATGGGTGGTCCATGGCTTAGCATAAGCTGGCTTATTAGGAAAATCGAGGTTAGAAGCAGGTCATGAGCGAAGCCAAAAGCGACAAATGAGTTAGACAGTGATCGCATAAAGATTTGACATACAATTTAAAGCTATAACAAGCTTTTTTAATCATCGAAAAACTTCTAAGTTTGGTTTTCGACTTCAAAATCCTTATGAAGGTGTAAGCTTTATTCTTAATAAACCAAAAAACTCTCAAATTTGGCTTTCGACTCGTAAATCTTTGTAAAAATCTCTTTTAATTTTAAATATATATTTTTCAGTTACCAAAGCTTAAAAGAAAAAAGTGAAAGCTATTTGGCGAGTCAAGTCAATTGGAAGCTATTTACAACATTATGTATTGATTCCTCAATTACTTAAGCCTAAACAATAATTATGTTTATTAAATGAAAGCTCTTTGGCGATTTAAGTTAATTGAAAAATAATCCAAAATATTAATTTTTCAGTAAAACTTAATTACCCAAAAGCTCTTAAGTTGACTTTCTCTCAAAAATACTTATAAAAATGAGTTTTAATTTTAAATATTAGTTGTTCAGTTATGAAAGCTTAAACAAAGGTGAAAGCTCTTTGGCCAGTCAAGTAAATTGAACGCTTTTTACAACATTATATTTTAAATTAAAGCTTAAACAATAATTAAGTTTATCAAATGAAAGCTCTTTGGCAACTTCAGTGAATATTTTAAATATTAGTTTTTCAGTTACCAAAGTTTAAACGAAAAGAAAGTGAAAGCTCTTTAGCAAGAGTAAATAGAAAGCGTTTATAACAATATACATATATTAATTCATCAGTTACATAAACTTAAACAAGAATAAGGTTTATCAGATGAAAGCTCTTTAGCAATTTAAATTAAGTGAAAGATTTTTTGCAAAATAATACAAAATATTAATTTTTCAGTTAACAACAGTTAAGCTTAACAAATAAATAAATTTTAACGTATGTTAGATATCACGCGCTCTTGTGAACCGAAAGCTATTTGCAATATGTAGAAAATTTACCTATATTATATTACTAGGTCTTCTGAGCATTTTTAATGAAAATTTCGTACGGTTGATTCTGAGCTTTTTCAGTGAAAGCTTTGCACAATTGATTCTGAACTTTTTCAGATAAGGATTTACATAGTCGATTTTAAGCTTTTGAGGAAAAGCTTTACAAGATTGATAAGCTAATAAAATCACCTGCAGGTTAGCTATGAATTATTATTATACCATAAACTCATGTGCCTATATATTATTACAAGCTTTAAATTTGGCCTTGTACACTCCAAATTAGGGATATATATTTTTTAAATTGAACGAAAGCTTCTGACTGGCAATTTTGAGGTTTCTCCGTAAAAATTTAGCATAGAAAAACTTGAGCGTTTTCAGTGAAAGCTTTGTGAGATTGATTTGAAGCTTTTTCAATGAAAGCTTTGCGATGTCGATTTGAAGCTTTTGCAGTAAGAGCTAAGCGAGATTGAATTAAAGTTTTTTCAGTGAAAGCTTAGTTTAGTTAATTCTGCGCTTTTTCAGTGAAAGCTTGGCGAGGTTGATTTCAAGCTTTTTCAAAGAAAGCTTTACCAGCTTGATTTCAAGCTTTCCAGTGAAAGCTTTCAGAGGTGGATTTAAAGCATT